>JAQIXL010000698.1:0-26278 GCA_034700245.1 Poikilolaimus oxycercus | reverse complement strand
GGCTCAAGAAAGCCTTGAGAACCTTCCAAAACCTGCTGGAACATCTCGGGACTTGAGCTCAAACGATTCTCCATCGTATGACAAACCGATCTGTTTTTGAAATTCTGCAATTGGTTGGGAACGGTCATGTTTCGTCGAAATGGATGTTTACAGACCATGACAAGGTCTTTCGAAACCGGGTAAAGCTCATAAAAAACCGTAATTCAGGAGCTTTCTGATGCTTCAAACCGCATCAAAATCGGTTGAACGGTGTGCGATAAATCGCTTTTTCAAATCGTCAGAATCAAATGGAACACCCTGTATTTTTGTCGCATCAAGGAGTGAAGATAATCGCATTTACTGCAATTCAAACCACACCTACGATCTCGAAGATTCGTTGATACACGTGTACAGTAATGGTTACCCTGCATCACTTAGCGTTGTGGGCAATCCGGGCTGCACTTTAAAGTTTATTGTGAGTAAGTACAGTAAACTGACGTCGCTTTAGACAAAATTCGAAAACACAGACGTTTTCTTCGTCGAGGGATATTTTCCAGACGATATTCTTCTTGTTTCAAAACGCTGGAAGTACGCATTTTGAAATAATCTTTAAAGTATATTTCGTCTGTTTCAGTTATAGTTTCAACACGCGCGACTATCAAGCGTCTAACTCGGTGTTCGACCATGAATTTATGATAATCGTGCCTCCTACGATTAACGTGCTTTGGACGGGCTTTCATCTTATAATACACAATTACGGTCGTCCATTGAAGTAAGAGTTATAAAGCATTCAGATGGGGCATTATATTGCTTTCGTTACGACAACCCGGTTTATGTTCATCAACCCTTCGAGTCTCTTTACGTTGAAGCAGAATTCAGTCGCAATGGACGGTAAATCAATCATGAAATAAACCTCATTTTGAGACAGGTCCGGCGCTTACAAGCCTTATTCCTGTTCATACGCTTTTCTAACAACAACGTCCACGAGAAGACTTCACGTGGAAGCAATATTGCGGACGATAAAAACAAAGCGCACGCACATCTCTATGGATGTTCCGCATTTCTCTGTTCACTTTTCCAAGAATGGAAGCCAGCTGGATTTCTATGAGTTGTTTAATTGGCAACAAAATAATTTCTAAGGCTAACGAACAACACGGACGTCCATGAGCACAGTTTCGATACCTATGACTTCTCAAAGGAACCACTGGTGGTCGACATTGAGTGTTCTCACTGTTTTGCTATTTTCGTACTTTCTTTTATTGTTTTCACTTACGAAAAACGAGGTAGTCTTTCTGTTCAGAAAAGAGGAGTGTCTAACTTTGCAGATCTATCATGTGACTATCAAATCTATAATGGTACTTTTGTTTGGGAATCGGGAAGACTTGTGTTCGCTCCGTTCACACCCATGCCACCATTTGACTCTTCGTTGCCTTATTTGCCTAACCAAGTGACTAACAAAACATTTTTCGACTGCATTGTCTTAACTTTTAAAGGATTGCCACTGGCTTATTGAAGTACCGAATACAAGCCAGCTTCTGATCACATTTTACGAAGCTGCACTAATGAAAGGAGACGAATTTGGAATCGCCATTGATTCCGAATCATTAGACACGTGATGTTTTGCAAAATCTGTCAGATCTGCTTCTAGTTGTTCACAAGGTTTCGCTCTGGTCACCTCGAATATCACTTTGATGACCAACGAAGTGGATGCTTCAGGAGGTGTTCATTTCGAAATGGAAATGATTGGTTTGCTGGTGGTTCTCTAATGCTTCGCAGATTGCGAATGCCATCGTTGGAGTCAGGCTGAGAATTTGGTCAACACGAGGGAAATGGATTTAATTTGGAGTCCTGGAAATGGAAATTCCACGCACACTCGCTCTCGTACCTACTGTCGTGATCTTAAGTGCAACTGGACCGTGAGTGGAATACCGTAAAATATGTATTATTAGCGCTTTATCGACCGCGAGTACGGTTTCTTTCTACGCGTGATCAACAGGTTAGGTGACGAAGATGCATTGCACATTGTGGATGCGGACAACAACACTGTTTTTGCGTGAGTATCTTGCTTACTTTCAACTCAATTTCACTCTAGTGCGAGTACTCAGGATTTCAAAATGGAGGCCATTGTTCACACACATGCGCTCACAATTCATTTTCATTCTAGTTCAAAGATCATGTCTAATCTATCGATGGAGGAGCAATATTTTGTCGTCCAGCTTCGCGCCATTTTGAGTTATTTTCGAAATTCATATCAAAGAACACTTTATAGCCGACATGGAAACAACCGTTAATGAATTGAAACTCGAAAACGGCGAGCGAATTTTCCCCGCCGTCTTTGTACCCGATGGCGAAGCTGTTCAATTCTTACTGAACGCGTCGGAAACAACTTCAAGCATGGCGATTTATTATGTATCTCTTACGGAAACGACGGATTACTCACCATTTTCAGTGACTTTTATTGTCTACGACGCTCAAAATCACACATTTCTTGGAAGGTTTCCGTCTTTTTTAAACATTAATGATTGATTGTGTTTTAGCCTGGATGAGATCTTTGCCATAGGCAGCAAAGCATCGGCACAAGTATTCGTTAGTCAGAATGGAACCTTCAAAATACGTCGTCTGAGTCGCGTGTTGTCGGATCACTTCGAATATGGGCAATTTTTTCTTACTTTGAGCGAGGGTAAACATTGACAAAACAAAAAATGTCGCTCAGAATCGTTGAGCCTTTGGCCACCACCGTTACTGGAATATGTCAATGACAGCCTGAAGATCCATTTTCTCAACGGCGAGGTTCACCTAGTAGCAGCACGGTCTAGGCGTCAACGTCCCACACTAGCGTTTTATGCACCCGAAGCCGAAGCCTTGCTAAGTGGCACGGACATTGAGATTGTCGTTCATTTGGTAGGAACTGATCAAGCTGACTTAATCTTCAACAAGTGCGAAAAATTTCTTTCCTTTGAAAATTTACGACAGATCGACGCTCAGTGCTCAACACATCTACCCGTTGCCGCAGTTTTTGGTTGCTGTAACGCTCAAAAGCGTCTATCCGATCGATCTCATCTTCGTTGCGGACAGTGCGTCTCATTATTAGAAATTTCTAGGCCGTGCTAATTTTCAGAAGACTTCGAAACTAGTCTGCCTTCGGCATTAAACAAAACAGAAGTTGGATGGAGCACTGACGAATTCACCGATCAACTGCTCGCTGCCAATGTTTCTATTAATTTTCCAACCATTCGGGCTCACAGCTTCACCGAGTGCCGCGTGGAGACTCTTGCGGTGTCGAAAGATTCGCAAGTCGACTTGTTGGTAAACGATCAGCTGCGCTTTCCGTGAGCCAAGTTTTTCCGTTTTGAAAAAATTGTTTCAGCCTGAATCAACCATTCGACAACATGACGGCATTAGTGTTTCCAGGCGGTGGAAAGTTTCAATTGGACGTTCAACTGCGCATATTCGATCGGTTCAAAGTGAAACTGGGCGTCTTTCAAAGTGTCGCTTCGAGGTGCGGATTGTGGCTCGCAGTATTAGCCCTTGCTTGTTTCCTGTATTAAAGCGGATAAACGATCATGTACCGTTAGGCGTTTTAAATCGCAGAGGGCATGACGCAGGAAACAAATCTGACACAATGTCTGAGTCTCTCCTGTGAAGCGTGTAGTCTCTTTTTGTGCCTGACTCCAACTGAGTGTACAAAGATGGACGTCTACTCAATTGCCACTATCGTTCTCTTGCTTCCGACCAATCATGCAATTCGAGTGATTGAATGCCCGGTGCCAAATGTGGATGTTGTCGGCCAGAACCTTGAGACTTTGCTGCTTCAAAGCTATCGATTCCCAGTGGGAATTACTCGTGCCAGCGATAGCGGCTGTAACGTCACTTTTCGGGTATTGCTCTTATTGTTGGGAGACTGATACTGAGCGAAAAGCAGCCATAATTTCTTTAGCGATTTGTCACACAAACCGCACAGACCGTTTGCAGTCGCATGCCGATTCAACGATTGTCATCTCTATGCTTGAAGTTCAGTCCATCGAGCCAGCGCAGTTTGTCTGTCGGAGGAGAAATGGCACCATTTTATTCGGTCAAATGTGTCTATTTTTAAGGCGTTTCATTTCTTCTTATTGCTAGGTCACTTGAAGCAACACAAAAGCCTGTTTTCGACGCCGGCTGCTATGTGCTAACTCTAGTATTCCCTGGAGAGTGGCCGGATCATCAATCCCCGGTTTGGGTTGGTTGGAACATGCAAATTTTTTTCAAGCGTATGTGTAAAATAAAGTCAATTTTTACAAATAAAAATCTTTAGCGCTGCATAATCCTTGCATTTTCAAAAAAGAGCTGAACTTTGAAGCGGGCACAAATATATCGCGCTTTATGATTGGAACCTTGACCGACGAAAGGTATGTTTACAATACTTGTATAAAAATTTCACTGAGAAAGTTTTTTTTCTGCAGGCGATCCGAATGTCGCTGGAAAGCACTCTCGCGTGAGCCGAGCGAAAATATAAAGATCACTGTCATCTTTGAGGGCGATGTCGATCCGCAAACGGTTGTTGAACTACGGCATTTGGAGACGCTCTTGGAATTGAGGTCATGGTCGAGAAAATTTTAAATATGTCCTTTTAGAACAGGCTACGACCTTGTGAACAACAATATAATCCGACTGGAGGATACTGATTTCTCGACTGCTCCACTTATCATTAAGCTCATCTCGAAGTCTCGAGTTTTCATCCTTATTGGCATCTATGTCAAAGGTTATACTGGGTGTTTTCCTCTTGGATAATTCAAAGGCCCACAAAGTTGCGATTATAACTTTCCAACGGATATTCTCACGGAATCTATCTATGAAGGTTTCGACTTTCAGCCACTTAGACCGCAGGGCTCCTTCGACATTGTAAAAATGCTGCCAAATCAGGTTGCATCGGTCGAAACGCTTCAAATTTTCCTAGCGTTGTTCTTGGAAAGTTCAGGCTGAAGAAGGCTTTATGTTGGTTCTTCGCGTGTATTGGTATCAAATGGAGGCCGCAGATAAAGTAACGATTCGCACAGCGCATGAGACGTACAAGTGCGCGCGCTTTGAACACCACTAACAGTGTGTTGCAGTATTTCATCGCGCTTCACGCTATATGTACCATCAAACGATACAATGAACTTTACGCTTGAAACTGACGAAGAGGGCGGCCTTGGTGGACTCTCCATGGACATTAACGTCATTAGTTTGACACAATCATTTGCCAAGCGCCTTTAGAATGTGTACCGCATCGAGTTCAAGATTTTAACTTGACAACCGGAGAGGTTCGAATACGAAGCGAGACGAGTGGTGTGCTAGTAGCGCCAGCTTATTGTCCGAATGAGGAACACTTTGCAACGGTAAAAAAATCAAACAGTTTTCCTACATTTCCTGGATAATTGAAATCATTTCTTCTAATTGATCTCTCACAATCAGGCCAGTGAACTTTATTTGCAGTAAGAGGATTGTACGGAAAAAGTTTAGATCTTGCACGATGAAAATGTTTACCTTTGGTGCATCTTCGTGTACAACATCTACGTGGACGATGAAGCTGTAATCACCGGCAACGGCAATGATTCGTTCGCGTATATCACTTTTTGCCTGGTCTCTAGTGCAACGAAATATTTAGCCTTATTGCTATGCAACCCGACGATTGCGTGAGCAGGTGCCCACTTGGATATGCTCAACAAAGAGTAATCTTTTATGGCAACGCACTCACGTGGTCCGTGAAAACTACAAATCGACTTTTCATCGAAAACACAGCCTTTCGCGAACTGGTTTTTGATATTTACGCATACAACTACACAGGTAGATTGGTGACAGGAAATTTTAGTTGATGATTTTCAGCACCTGCCGATGAAACCATTATCACAGAGCTCTCAGGTCCTAAGCTTCGACTGCATGTTGTTGGCTTCCGTGAATCAGATGAGGCTACCAGACCAAGAGTTGTCCGAGCATTGCTTGACGAACACGGCGTTTTCATTGTTACTGCAGCTGCAATGCAGGATATTGATGCACGCTCTACTCTCATCTTCAATGGTTCACTCGTGCCTAGTAAAATGGCCTTGGATGTGTGAGGAATGGAAGTTAGCCAAGCTCATTATTTTAAGGATCAATAACCGCTTACCAGTGTGGCAAATCGATACCAAGGAACTAACAGTGGCAGTGGTGGGACCAGAAGATCGCGCCTGCTTCTACTACGTGCTCCTTGCGGCTGGTTGTAAGCTGTGAAAAGACAAAACGAAGAGTTTCCTAGCCGTAAACGATGCGGCTGAGTTGACGCCCCAGACTGTTGTTGGCGCAAAAGAATTCACCTTGCGACGAGGCGAATCTGTGACTTTGAACGGGGACGAGATCTTCGAGCGAAAAGGTTTTGTGCTTTATCCGCCGCAAGCATCGGCTGAAAATTGTCGCTTTGACTTTGACGCCATCGCCTTTGGCGATCTTTTCGTGAACATCTCGCTACGGTTTGCTTGATGCAGAAGTAGAGAAGCAGCAGATGCTTTCCGGAAGGAGAATCAGATCCTCAAAACATGCTATACGTCAATGTCGATATCGTTTTCGTACGAAGCTTTCAAACGGCCACGTTTTGGGTTGAACGCAGGTGTACGTTTTTCATATTTGTGCTTGAATGATTTGCAGCACTGAAGACAATTCGGTTAGGAGTGGGTGAGAGCGGCTTTTGGACGAATACTCAGCGCGCTGACTGCATGACGAATCCTTATCCGGATATAATCACGCCATTTGCCATGCAGTTTCAGTTGGAGCATCTTCGCCTACGGAATTCTACCTTCGTCGCGATAAGCATGCGATCGGGCAGCCAAGAGTTTCAGAAAATGTAGGAGCCTGTTTCATAGCGAAACCATCAGACTTCACGCGAGCGACGAAGGATCGGTTTTGACGCAGCTCTGCATCGAAGAAGAAGCTCGTTCGACATTCTCACTTACCATTCATGATCTTCAAGACGACGACGAGTTTGCTATCCAATTCCAAGCCATTAAGAGAAATGTCTGTGTAAACAATGCCTAGCTCTTGAGAGTTAAAAAATAGTACCCCTCCCTTCTCAAAAAAATATCAAAAATGGCAGCAATAACTGTGTTCAATGTGTTCCCCAAGCAGTGAATGATTTTTCAAATTTCTTCGTTTACGGACGTAAATTACCGAGTAGTAAAGCATTCGCTGTAACACAGCGTGACGAAGATCTCCAGGAAAACAGCTTGTGCACCAATCAAAGTAAGCATGATCGGAAACGGGATGTTGGGAAAGGTCCATCCCCTCCCAGCTTACACGCACTAGCCCACCAGACCTACACCGTCGCCCGAACCACAACATAAACCAATTGTTCGTCATATTCGGCCGCAAACATTTCAGTCAAGCATCGTGTAGAACAAAAAGAGCAGCACTATGAGAAGCCACGAGTTTCTTTGTCGAGATCTAGTCGAGGTAGTCCGAAGAACAAGTGAGAAAGAGTCGGAAGGATTCAAGTCAACGGTCAATTGAAAGAAGCCTCCGTCGGGGAAGGTCAGGCTGGCATCGCTGTGAAGTCGTTCCAGTCTGAGCAAGTGAAACTCAGACAAGAAATGTGTGAAACGAACGGCATTTGAAGATCGCCGTTGATCGTCAATGTCAGTCTTGATGACGTGGAGACATTTAGATCTTCGATCACACACATGGTCGCGGTGGAACTACGAACTTTTGAGAACCACAAGCTGATGTTCGAAGCAATAAACGCTGGAGACAACGCATCAGTTTGCCACTTCACCGTTCGACCAGTTGGCGAAGGCGGCAAAATCAGTTCTGTATCAACTGCAAAGGACAAAAATTATCTTTGAATGTGGCGCACAGCTTCGCAAGCGGATTCTCAGAACTTACTGTCGGAGACAAAAATCAGCATCATCGGCGCTGAACTATTTAGGCTCACGGCAGCAATATGATGCGGAAGTTGGAAAAAGGATCCCTCGACGAGCATCGACCTGCGGATTTTCTTCCAGTTCAAGTGAAGGACTTACTTGCCGAAGATGATATCGCCTTGTTCGGCCCCCACAAAATGAAAGCGCAGAATCACTTCGGCATTGCCTTGAAGAGCCGCATCGTCTGTCGGCCCATAGAAGCCTAGAGTTGGTAGGTTCCGACTTGATCGGCTTGCGAAGAGGCGAGTTTCACCGTTCAACAACGTAACATTTAACGATCCGCCCACGTATTCCAGGACTGGAGGCGGCCACGTCGAAGATTCTGAATCACGTCAAATAGAAGACTTTCAGTCACCTTCTGTAACTAAAAGGAAAAGCTGAGAATAAGAAAACGTGTCGGATTTGGTACGAGGAAGGCGCCGCAAGGTAAGTCCACCCGCTGAAAGAATAAAACTCTGCGGAGTGGAAGTATTCCCAGGACGAAAGATTTCGTCAAGGCTGAAATGTCATGCTCACCGATTCTTAGATTGTCGCTCACACTTGAAAGCGTTTCATTTCGCCATCGTACATGAGGAATTCCATTGTAAGGGGATCATAGTCAAGCGTTTCAATGAGCGACACATAGCAGATCGCAATTTTAGTGGAGTCATCTTCCGTCGTGAAACTGAAGGCGTCGCCGTCATGATCAAATGTTGCGGCAGAAAGAATGAGTTCACCATTGACTAATGGTGCACCTTTTCGTGAATTAAAGGTTGCTGCATGAATGCGTCTTGAAGACAATTTTTTATTTGAACCTTCGATTGCTCGTAGCTCAACGGTAAAATATTGATCCTCGGCTGTCAAATTCCTTATTTGAGAAGTGCCGGAGATAAAGTTGATGGTAACATTTGACGCGTCAAAAAGAATTTCCGCTTCCTGGGTAGACCCATTTGAACTAAACTGTTGCGAAATTTTTGAAGCGTACGTAAAAATTGTTTCGTCTGTTTCTGCGTTCACGATTCGCAACAAATCGCCTTCTTCAAGGTTGTGATGAATTCGAACGAGAAATTGCAAGCTGCTGTCGACTGAGCGCTAAAAGTTTCACATCAGCTGCTCTGTACGATATTCATACCGCCCACATGCAAGCAAGGTTGCGACAGTAGACAGGAGATCTATTGGCCGTCGAGTTCGAGTTGCCAGGACTCCAAATGACATCAAGTTCGTCGTGAACAATCTGCTTCGTACTGGCGCTCCATCTATGGCAATCGCAGTCTGTGACTGGGATAAAAAGGACACGAAAAAGAAACCAATCATTTCGAGTTCAAAGTAAACACCACCAGACGTCATCACTTCGTCCGTTGTGAAAGTTATTGCGGAGCTCGAGAGTGCAAACCCTTGAGACCTACTAAACCCTGCAGTAAGTAAAAACTAAAAATGATTTTACGCCGCCAAATTGTTGATGTCATCAAGTTGGATTTCAAAATGGTCTCCGTCGGCCAGAGCAACAGCATAAAAAACGATGAAAAGCTGAGTGCCTTCGGATACATTTATGTTCCACAGACATTCCTATAGAATGAAAAAAACATTATGTCAAAATTAAAGCCCCTACTTGATAACTCAAATAAGGCAGAGAGGGATCAAATGATGCCAAAGGCGAGAGCGGGGCATAGCGACGTCTTCCGGATTGCCAAGTAAGTTCGCCATCGTAAAGTTGGTAATCGCAGGCTCGTTCTGAAACAATTTGCTCGTCTTCATCATGACATAAAAACGGCATTCAACGGGAAAATAAGCTTACTATTATGATGCTTGTAGGCAAACATGATCACGTAAGTGTTAAAGAAGTCAAAGCAATGCCAGCATTCAACGATAACGACTAGCGGTTCCACCGAGAAATCGAATTCATCAAAGCTGCGACGTTGCTCCACATCATAGGTCGTTTCACTGAAAGCTTTTTCAGTCTTCGCTTCTCACTCATAAATGGCGATCTGGGTTCCATTCCACAAGAAACTAGCTGTCATGCGGCCACTTGGTACTATAGTCGACTCGGTCTCCAGCATCTTTTGCCTATCAAAAAACAATTCGAACAGAGCATGCAGTCTCTCGATCCGCGAGCTAGTGAAAAACGTGAACGAACACAAGCGTGATTCCATTTCCATGAGCCTAAAATTCAATCAACTACTCAAACAAAGGCAACAAACTGAAAAGATTTTGTTTTACAACCAACCCATTATGTATCTTTGAGCGTCTACGCACGAGCTGATAAAATAACGCTGAAACAAATTGTGCCGCCAATGGTTGAACAACATTTGGTGTCAGATTTTCGTCACAATTGGGCAACTCGTCTGTATAATTTCAGCGGCTGATTTTAAGTTTACGTCCTACAATAACTGTGAATAGTTAGGTGAAAGCCCGTCCAAAGAATGCTCGTGGAGGGTGGTACGATCAGTGAGAATGAAAATAAGGCTTCGGTTTGCTGCATGGCATCGACTCCATTAAGAAAATCACTAAAACAATACCATTCGATTTCATCAGTAGATCACAAGAGACTTACTCGCCGTTATCCGACGAAATGCGAATCCTTGAAGGAAAGTAGCCTTCTACGAACACGATGTCGATAATTTGACTAGGAGCCTACAGAAACGAAGTCTACAACTAATTAATTCATGCCGTGAAATGGATTTCGCATCCGCGATTGCCAACAACTCCTAGAGAAGATGGATAATTATGGCTGAACACATCCACGACTTCGTTGTTGAGAGCCACGGTGATGTTCGAGTTGCAATGAAAAGTTTGCCGGGCCGAAACGAACTTCATGAGAAGCGAAAATGAGACAGTGACGTCGACGAGCATGGCAATAGAGGAAGGAGAATCAACAGAGAAGCGTTGGGCATCGTTGAACACGCCTTAATCGGAGACACAGACGTAATACCCATGTAAGCCACATTGCCCAGTTCCCAGGTGAGACGTATCACAAATTTCGCTTCGCCTTTGCATCAAAACAACCCGATAATCGAGAAAAAGCTTCTAAGAGAGACGGTGAAGAAATTTCGTGATATATCCACGCCATGGCTCATAAGCCTCTCATGCATTGCTCATTACCAGACTTACAATTATTCTGTCACGAAAAGGTTTCAACTTCATCGCACGTCAAAAAAATCCCCGAGAAAAGGTTGCTTTACAGGTGCATGGCACTTCTTTTGAAAGCGTTTATTCTTTTGGAGTGTTCACGTTTATAACATTAAGCACCGGTTTCGGTCTGTAGCTTTAAAACGGATCAAGAACTGATCCTCCCCATCTCGCAATTCGCGTAAAGTGAGTGAAAACGTTGCAAAGTCTTCGGAGGACGCGCAGAGATGCTTCAACACCGTGCCCTCGTCGCCGGTACGGAGTCTGCACACATTCAATCAAAGGATTTCTTACGTCTTCTCAAATAGTCGACGACCAGCTTGCATGGTTATCGTTAAAGAGGCTGTTTCGCGCATTCGAAGACGAACAATTTCAAAATTCAATGCAAACGCAGTCGTTAAATTCGCGTATGGAATGATTGTGCAATTGAAGTACTGCGTATTAGACCAAAATCCTTCATCTCCCAGTCCAAGACGAACCATTTCGAGGGCTAAACTAAACGTTCGTTAGAAAAGCTCCATTTTCTAACATTTTCGAGCTACCCAGAACGTAGATGTCACAAAAGAGCGTACGAAGAGAATATCGATGCTGAGATAGAGCATTTCTTGTAATGGTGAATGGCCTTCTGGAGTGCACCTGAGAAGGAAATTGAAAATGGCTATTACCACAACGAACCGTAGTGAAAGAGTAGCATAGAGATCATCAAACAGAATGTCACCCAACTCAAAGCGGCAATTTTCATGTGGTTGGCGAGGAGGGTAAACGATGAAACCTCGCCGCTCTTCGGTTTCATTTCCGGCGATGGTCATCGTCTCGCCGCGTTTCATTTCAAGTTCAGCTTTTTCCAAAATAATCTTCGGAGTTAATTGCGAAAAAATTTCGTCGGCTAAAATCTATCCTCAACTTTGGTTGAACACCAACGACCGGTGGTCAGCAGAACATAATAGAAGCACGAGCGCTCCGGAGGAGCCACCATTGCGACGGTCAATTCGTGCGTCGAAATTAGCCACAGGGGAAGATTCGGCTCAAGACTAAAGAACCGCAATCATGCGCAATAATCAAAAAAGAGCAACATACACGCCCAAAATCAACTGTCCAGGCTGAATGATTCCGTCGAAGACAATAATCGAACGCGTGTCCTCGAATGTGCACGATGCTGCCGTCATGTAGAAAACGGCCTCGTCATCCATGGGTCGTCGAATAATTCTTGGGAGGAGAGCGTCTGCCTGTTCCCGAAAGCCAATAACGTGAAGTCGGACATCTTTCGAGAGCTCAGTGACAATAGATTCATCAACAAGCGCTAAAGAAGCCGGTGAACGAAAACCTTAAACTCACCGGAATAAATATAGACGTAAAAATTGACATAGAGCAGCCGAAATGCAACCTTTTCAATCACCGTGCGATTCGTTGTTTTCATTGACATTGTGAAGGTTTGGCCGTAAAATACGGCTTTTGAGGCAGCGTAACCGAATGGGCATCTTTCGGTGCACGTCTCTGGAGCAGTGGCCGGTAAACTATGAACAATGGTTGCATCGTATTGCTATTTGTCACTCACCGAAAAGAATGCGTGTCGTTGACATTGATCGTTATAATGTCGTCTTCGAAAATATTATACATGAAAGTTAGCCAAATAAAATACGTTTTCTCCTTGCTCACCTACAATATATGTAACTTAGTCGAGAGGAACTCTACCGTGACAATCCGCTCTATATTAGGACAGTAGGCTGGCGAAACCAGAAAACTGACCGTATCACTATGCCAGTTTATGGAAACGTTGTGAAATTCTTGCCGAAATGCTTCGTATTCTAATCGCCGCGTTTCTTTGTGTTCAAACGTTAAACCTACGAATGACTTGGAAGTTCATCGACAGACCACCTAGCTCGCCCTCCTCATCGGTTTCGAGGCGAAAAGTGGCCGTTTCATTCCACGAAGCATACAGCGTTAGCCGTGAGGTGACGCTGTATTATTGGTTTTCAATGAGGAACATTGTAAGCAACGTCTACTTGTAAGTCTTGTCGCCAATCCGAATGGTTACTCGATCGGCCGTTTCCATGTGATAAAAGAAGATTCGAATGATCACGAAGTAGTTTACGGGCGACCAGAATGACCAAGAACAGTTCTGAAATGATGACATGCCTAAAATTTGGGACTGGCTGCCTGATTGGGTCGCATTTTTACGGTATGGAGACTGTCAAGAGGCAAAAGAGGTTCGAAGACGTAGCCTTCTGCCGTAGATGGGTCGAGAACTCCGACCGGTAGATCGTAGTCGCAACTGATGCTTTTAGCTGAAGAAATGCAATGAAGATAAGCCGTTCTACCTTTGACGTATAAACCAACAATGATGCGGATGCGAGACCGAGTGCTGACTCGGATTGTGAGAGATTGCAAGGAAAAGTTTTGATCCTTAAGACGAATAATGTTGTCGCTCACGAGGCCATAGCCTTCTCTACGATAGAAAGTTTTCTAATTTCGGCCAGATTACCCACATACTCTTTAGCAGCCTGTTCCCAGACCACAGTTCGAGAGACGTCTGCGGGTCTAGATCACCTTCGATGAACGTCGTTACTTTGATATTCTCATTCGAATTCCGCGTGCGTACGCTCCAGTGGCATTCAGCTCGACTTTGGATTTGTTCAAATTGTTGTCATTTTTCGTCTTACCTTCCGTCACCGAGGACGGCAATCATAACACGCGTCACAGAAGAATGAAGTTCAAGTTCTTTGCTCGAAATACACGGCGAGCTTTGTTCTATAGAAGCTTGTCCTTTTTTATGTCTTGAAGTTATTACCGCGGAAGAAGATCTGCATGTCCCAGGCAATCCACAGCCATGATTCCAACATGGTCCATTGATCCGAAAAGGTGAAATTCAAGCATTGGCAATCAAAATCAAAGATGGGCGTTTGTGAAGCTTCTAAATGCCTGAACAGGTTTCTTGTGAAGAGGAGGAATGCAAAGCCAAACATTAGACCACGATGCGTTGTTCCATTGAAGGTTTCGCAAGTGTACTCTGCCGCAGGAAGCGCTTGCACTTCCAAGAGCATAATGATAACAGTTGAATTAATCGGAGCCTGATAACAAGGAAAAGTTTCATAGAAAAAAAACAACGAACTTTGAAGCTGACATTACAACCGGCATCCTTCGGACTTTCAAGACCTTTCGGAAAACCAAAGCTACGGAACCGCACTGTCTCTCCTTCTTGTCCATAAATCACCTCGTCCATTATCGGGCATTCGAGGATTCTCAGTGATGAGACGATTGGCAACAGGAATATCCAGAATCTCATCGAAAACAACATGCCGAACGAGTCTACGCAAATAAACAAGGCATTATTTCGATAGAGTTGTGGCCCGTGTTCTTCATGCCAGCGTGCGTCCTTGCAAATCCCCGATTAGAGCGTCTCGGGCCACGATTCTGTCAAAGCTTGCGAATGGTTAGATGATCAGAAACAGTAAAGCATTAGATGCGAGCCTTCGAGCGATCATCTACATAAGTAGGTGCAATTGGGATGACAAGGGCCAACTTGCTGATATTCCACCGGAAGCTCGCTGCAAGCACGTATCATAGGTTCAAATCGGTGATTTATTGGTTTTCTTCTCTGTGCAACACAACGTTTGGACAGCAAACGACGTTTCAAAGACTTCCGGCAATGTGTGAGACACTAAAAAAGACCTGAGAGGGATAATGCATCGACCGGTCGTGACGCGTTTCAGTCATAAAGCCTCAGACAACATGATGACGGATGTTAGACAAGAGGCTTTTCTCGTCCGGCGATCTAATCCGTGTGTTATAAGCTGGATGTTTTTCTTGCCTCGCCCTACGGACCGATGCGTGAGTTCCAAGGGGACTTTCGCCTTTTCTGAGGATATCACTGTCTACATGGGGATTGCCAAGGTGTTCATTGACATTAAGCAGCACACTTTGAACTAACAGAGAACTTGCACATCATACGAAATAGTTCTCACAATCATGGCCGCAGTTAGATACTTGGATCTCGAAAGTGTTCTGCGTTTGCTGGGCGAGCTCGTTTCGGTTTAGGATCGGCTTGTTCACTGGCCGGTGTAGAGTTGATCACGGCATCCCAGCCACGGCCATGGAATAACGATGCCTGTTGCTGTGCTGTCCATGGAGGTTGAAATAGGACTGAAAGTAGAAAGTAAAAATGAAGCGATTCCTACTCGGTGCAGGCGCTTCAGCTGTTGAGCCGGGAGAACGACCGTTGCTAGAAGACGTTTCAGTGAGCATTGCAGCCGACGACGACGGAAATTGTCCGTAACTCGACTGTGAAGTGGATGGCGATGGAGTTCGTAGAGAAGCTTGCCAGCGACCTGAAGATAAGCGTAAGTTTAGCTAACTTAATGATCACTGCTAGCTGTGACTTGCTCGAATGTACATATTCTCGAAGATCGAGGAATACCAGAAGAACAACATTAACTCACCTGTATTGTAAAGATTCCACGTTTGTGTGACGGCTTCATCATTCGGATCGAATGATGGATCCGGGGTTCTGGCAAAGCCTCGTTCAACTAAAGAAGTTTCTTCTAGCATTCGGTCTCTCACATTCTGGAGAATCCGGCGAGTAGCCTGGAGAGCGTCCGGGTTGCTCACCACGACCGCTTCTCTGACGATCAAGGCGAACTGCTTCTTTTCCAACGGCTGAATTTCGATTCATAAAAAAGAAGAAGAGGGCAAAACTTCAAGAAGGACAAGAGCAATAAGTACCTCGAATTGCTCGTTCAACAGACGCTTCAAGAATCTTTCTTTGCTTGGAGAAAGCATCCTGCACGATGCGATCACCAATCATCTCCGTTGGGTCGCGCATAATAACTGCATGGCGTTGTTTATCTCGCTCTTCTTTCTGCAACGGTAATAAGTTATTGAAAGAACCAACCTTTTGCTTGTAATGCAGACTGAAATAGTCAAGCGTCGCCACGCGAACTCCACAAGCGCACTCGAAGAAGCATCCGTGCTCGCAGTGCTCGGTGTAAATGTGTTCGTAGAGAGTCTTCAAGGAATGCGTCGGCAGGCGCACGCTCTTCTGCCGCTTCGCGCACTCCGCGCATGTATAACGCAGTGGCTGGTCCTCATTCTGACTTGCCATTCGACTTCTTTCTGAAAAAAACAAGATTTTCGCAATACAACGCGGCACCGAAATGGAATCGATAGCAGCAGCAGACCACCAGCAGCGAAGCAAGAATAATTATGCAGAAATGAGCAGGAAATTGGCAGTGGGCGTTGCACAGACAACAAAGTGACACAAGGGACGGGGGCTTAGAGAGACAGCGATGAACACGGCAATTAGCTATCTCATTGACCTGTGCAGAGAAGGAGAGAATATGCGAGTCAGTAACAGGAAAGCAGGCGCGACCTCGAAAGCGGACAAAGAAACTAGATGAGAAAGGCGGCAGACGCCTTCTCCGCTTCCTCTGCTCCCCCTCTCCCCATAGCGCCACGCGCCTCCTCCTCATAGATCAATTGCGACCTCTTCTTTGAGTCTCTGGCAAATCCTTATTTACGACCTTGTTAACAACGTGCCTGGTGCCTGGCTATTGCAATGTGGGGTCCAAAAGCTTCATATCGACTGGTTCGGTTCGTGCTTGAATTATTTTCTCAAATGTTGCTTCTTTATTGAAACAAAAAGGAATCTTTTCGAATCTCACAGTTCTGACAAGCAAAGTATGTAAGTACTGTCCTTGCAACTCTCATGACACTATAATACTCACAACGAGAACATAAAACAAATACTCTCTACTGACCATAGCCTCTTGGATCGCGAAACTGTTCCGTATTCGATGGTCGAGGTCGTTTAACTTGCGGATCTTCAATCCAATTATTGTTAGTTGAAGAAGACATTACCTCCATTAGATGAAGAGGAGGCAATCTCCCTCCAGTCACGGCCTCGGAAGAAGCCCTGCTGCTGTTGTTGAGGCTGTTGTTGTTGTTGTGATGGTTGTTGTTGTTGTTGTTGAGGCTGTTGAGGAGGCGGTGGCTGTGCTTGCTGCTGTTGTTTGTGTATCTGATGCTGTTGATGGTGTTGTTGATGATGGTGATGATGATTTTGATGGGGTGGTGGAGGAGGAGGCAGTGGTCCTCGTTGTTGAAATGGATCTAATTCAAATAAGCCAAACGAGCAGGAAGAGCTTACTTGGTGGAGACATTTCGGTTGGTGGACCTGGAGAGCGGCCGTGGTTGACGCTTGAATAGGCTTCAGTCGGTCTAGGAACTGCTGGTGGCGGGCTTCGGCCGTCAATTGTCGGTTGAGGAGGCTGTGGTGGCTGTGCTTGAGCATAGCCTGCAAAAGCTGTTTTCCTTATAAGTTTCATGCGGCTTAGAAAAACTATTTTAGCTTTGTCAGTTGATGCTTGTAAGTTCTTCGTGTCGCCGCAACTAATTAATTGTATCGTTTTCTCCTGAGAATGAATTGCGTTTCAAACAACTTTCTTTTCTTGTAAGAAAGAACGAAGTTACTCATGCTTTGTAGTTCGATGTTGTTTCTCTCACCAAAGAATAAGCAAGCAGGCACAATCATTGGCAGCTAAATGGGTTTCAAGCGTGCTACTGTTTCACCAGCAAAAGAGCTTGCTAATACCTCCAAAGCTGACGCGAACTTACCGAAATTGAAGTAGTTCTGCCTTGGGGCGTAGATGGCTTCATTTGGGTCAAAGGCCGCATCCGGTGTACGCGCGCTTGCTTGGTCTGAATGTGTGCTGACTGATCTTCACCCATTTGCTCACCGTAAGGAGACCGCGAAGAGCCTGGAGTTCCCGGCGAGTAGCCCGGCGATCGACCTCGCTGTTCCTCGGAGTGATGTCGCTGTCGAGTATCCGCCCGGCTCTTGTTTACTTCCTTGTGGACCATGTCTAAAGCTTCTATTTAGTTGCTTTGATGGAGTTCGAAATGAATGTGAAGAAAGAGGAGAGAAACTTACCCTTCCAGAATCGACTCACAGACTCCTCGAAGATCGCCCTGTGTCTTGTGAAGGACTCCTGGACAGACCGTGTGTAAATCATCAAGGTAGGATCTCGCATCATCACCGCGTGCGTGCGCTTCTCTCGAGCTTCTCTCTGAAAAGAACTTTTCAGTCATTGCGAGTGTTCAACCTGTGCATTAGCGACGAATTCCTTATCAAAAGTTGTATTACAACCATTGAAACCTAACCCTTTGCTTATAGTGAATGCTGAAGTATTCGAGACTGCCAATGTGGGCGCCACAGGAACATTCGAAGAAGCAAGCCTCTTCGCAGTGGTCGGTGTAGATGTGTTCGCTGAGCGTCTTCAAGGAGAACCGTGGTGCTTTGTGGGGTGCGGTTTTCGACGTTCGAGCGCACTCGTTGCACGCATACCGAGGACCATCCTTTTTCACTGGCGGCGCCGGCATCTTCGTCAATCTGCAAACAGGTGAAGAAATGCAAAAAGTGTCGAAAACGGAACAATAACGCGAGGCAAAAAATGAAACGGCCTTGAAACTGAGACAGTTTAAAGTGAAGGACGCGCGGCGTAAGGCCGTGCGTAACGGAGCACTGAACTAAAGAATTCCCACGTCTCACGTCGTTACCAGCAAGAAAATAACTCAAGTAAAGTTTTTCTTAAGAATTGAAACCTAGCCAAATAAAAGAAAATGACAGCAAATTTTTAGTCAGTAGTTGCCCGTCGAGGGAGAAAGAAGGCAAACGAATGGGCGATAAAATCTCGCGCGTCTTTTTGCCCGTGGAGGAGGAGGCAGGGAGAGAGGCCGCGGACATGAAAGGGGCCTCGTCGAGAAAGTCGCACAACAACGTTTACGCTAAGGGTCTCCCCCTACAAAGGTGAATAAGGCTCATGTTTAGGTGCGTTGCTGATTCAGTAAGGGCAACGCGCCGTCTACGCAATGTCTTTCAGAGGCTAATAAAAGCACACATTGACTGGAAAAATTGCTCAACTTCTGGGCTTGAAAGGAAAGCACTCTCACTTTTGAAGTAATCAGCATGAAGAATACACTACTTTATTTGAATAAAGCGAGAAAAGGAAAATATGGCGGCAAGAAACGCGTACGAGTGATAAGAGAATCACCATTTCACGATTTCACGTTTTCACGCATTTCATGAAGTTTGAACAGCAATCGATTCCAGTTGAAGGTCACAAGGTGCCAGAGGTCTTAGCGACGGTAGCGATAGGCGACAGGTGGAGAGCGACCACGGCGACGCTTCGAGGCTCTACGCGATCGCGAGTCTAAAGCACATAAAAGGCGCAAGCAAGCGTCTACCATGTGGGTCATAGGACAAGTCTGGCCTCCATTCACAGCGCCGAGGTCTCGACGGCGAGCGGCGCCTTGCAGATTGCGGGGGCCGCGGCGGAGGCGAATAGCGGTCAAGCACAATTACCGAGGAAGAGGAGGACTCACGACGATAACCAAAGCTAGTGCCTGTTCAACACTTTGTTTATCTTGAAACCTAGCACTCACTGGATCTGAATTCCGGCACTTCAAAGTGTCTCTCGGACTCGTAAGAAATGCGCGGATCTGAAGGATTTCAAACAATTCCGAGGTAAAAGCCACAAACCAGCAGGTGGAGGTGGGGGTGGAGTCATTGGGCCACGGGGTCGAGGGCCGTTTCCATTCTTCGACTCAATCGGTTCACCCAGTTCGTAGGTCGGCGTCTTGTTGTCATTCATATTTTGTCCGTTCAAGCTTCCATTCGAGTACTCAAATCCAGCATTTGAAGCATCATGAGCCTGGATCGGAGAAGGTTCCTAAGCACTTTGTTTTCTCAAGAGAAGAAATAGCCAACTGTGACCGGAATGATGGGGACTTGTTGACCACGGCGTAGCGCATCGATCTCGGCTGTAGTCACTGAACCTTTCCATGGATTCTCCTTTTGGCCCCACCTGGCCCGGCGCTGACCGAGGCTTCAAAGAGCTGTCGCAGACGTGCGCATTGCTCAGTAAAGACTTGCATTTGGCCAACGACGACACGACTCATTTCAAGTAGTCCATGAGCTTCGTGGTTTCCAGACTTCAAAAGCGATTTGTTGATTTCTTCAACATTGTTAAGAAACTCACGCGTCGGACGTGAACTGCATGTGATTCCAAATGATAGAAGCGACTTCCACAGCGACACTCAAAATGCACCGTCGCTGGCGCGTGAAGCAGGCAGACGTGCTCTTCGAGTGATCGCAGAGAAAACGTGGTCAACGATTGCCCGACTCGAACGCATTCCACGCATCGATATCGACGATTCATGTTCCTTAAGACAAAAGGTGAGCGAACAATGAAAAAAGCCTAATGACAAAGAAGGAAAAAGCGGCGAAGAGAAGTTGCCTTCCGAGCACTTGGCGCGAAGGGAATAACGTAAGGAAAAAGGTTACGGTTGTCCACTGCTGGTCGATCGGCAGGACATCGGCGCTCTTCTTCTCTCTCTTCGCGCCGGCGGGGTACACGGGCGTTTGAAAAACGAGGGATAGACGCGCCGGCGTTGTTTCTTCCCTCTTGCTTCATCGTGAATCATCACATTCTTTCGCACAACGCTGCCGGCTCTTTTACTCATTCTGCTGTGTGGAACAAGGACTAGAAAATTGTGAAGAGCGTATGCTTTCTATGAGTTCTTGCCATTGGTTTCCATTTGAGTCGTTTAGACTTCGGGACCAAAGTTAAAGGATCATCTCACCGACGGAGGCCCTCCGTTTTGGGAATTGCAGGTGTATGTGAAAGGGTGAGATGCTTGCCTTGGGCTCCACCTGCCCGACATGGTCATGCAGCCTAGAGAACCGAAATGTTTTTCATGCATTTCTTATCCAAATTCGTCGAGAAAGATCGAGAACTCTATGGCTTGTTTTCCAGACCGTAAGGAGAAGCTTCTTAGAAACCTAATGCATAACCTAGAAGATTTCTTAAGCGTTTTTTTAATGAAAAAGTAAATTGGGAAAAACATTCATTACTGTGCCCCACTTTGGACTGTTGGCATAGACCAAGCCGCCTCCTGGGAATCCGTTCTTTCTCGTCCGATCTTCTCTCGAATTGTTCGTCGATATGCTGGCGTCATGAGCAAGACAGACGTTGCATTGAGCATTGGGATGCCATAAAGAGTGACCGAAAAGGCGCTGCTAAACCAGATCGGCCATTTCATGTGAAGGTAGTAGCAGAGTTCCAAGGCATCCAATTGGAACATCGGCAATGATCAAAGGCATGGCAGCCTGAAAACGGCGACCAGTCGAGAAAGAGAGGGAGAGTTTACCTGCATAATGAGAAGCTTCAGACAACGTCGATGGGCTTCAAGAGTCGTTGGACTCATCACGTCGCGAAGAACGTCGAGAGTCGTGAACGTCTTTGATGAGCAATAGATTGAGACGCCACCACAAAACACAGCGAGAACCACAATTCCGGCCACTCCAATTCGATGGTAGATCACGCTCTGCAATGACTTCTAGATTTTTGAGAAAATGTGTTGTTTTAGCAAAGAAACCAACTCACCGTAGCAGTGTAGAAGCACTGTTCACTTTTCAAGCCCGGTTGCTCAGTTTGAAACTCAACAATGAGGTTTGAGCTATGGTCTGGCTCTCCATCGAGAGTGTGGTGGCGGTGAAGAAGCCGAGCATCTTCACATGAACAACAGCAAATCCTGCTACCAACACTCCGAGGACAAGAAGGCAAACATGGCGTGCTGTTAGCTTTTGTTTTCTAAAAACAAGCAGTGCAATGCATATGACAACGAACCTGCAGACAAGACAATATCTGTAGAAAATGGCCGAGATTGGCGTGAGTGGAAGATTGCAGCCAAGCGCAACTCCGACGTCAGCAAGAGCGTGTGTCACGCCACGTGGGAGCTCCTTGGCCAACCCGTTCGTCACCACCATTATGACACCCGAGTCGATGGCAAAAGACTAAATGACGTGTATTTCAAAAGAGCAACTCTCGGTCGACCGACTAATTTTGAGTTTATTCAAGTTCAAGTTTATTCACAGATATCGGAACAGTACATTCGCTGTGGCTACAAGAAAAAGTCTTCATCAGAGTAGTCGAGGACTCGTCGCTGCCAGTTGATTCCGAAGTTCTTGACGAACGGGTCGCGCCATGTCGTCCTCGGTCGCCCTCGTCCTCACTTGAACCTTCGTGGTCACCACTCGGTCATCCTCTTCGGCCAACGTTGTCCGTCCATTCTTGCGATCTTCCTTGCCCAATTCCGCTTCCGTTCCATCGATTCCATGTAGACGTGCTTCGTCCGCGGAACTGCCCGTATCCACTCGATCGGCTTCCGGTCTCGAAGTGTGATTCCTAGCATTGCCCGATCCATCCGATGTTGTGCGGGCATTTTTGAGATCCAACAGACCTCAATCGAACACTGGCGCGGAGATTGTTGATAGCCGGACTGTTTGAATGTTTGAATGTTTATTAGTGTGTATCGGTGATAGCCCGAGGAACATGAAAATCACGCAGAACATTCTAGAAGCTTTGTCCGAAGCACCTCAGTACTACCTCCCGCCGCATTCAAACGCCAGTATGCACTATGGCGCTGTCTTGAAGTCTTCGCCTGAGACATGAAGACCTTAGAAGATTCTAGAAGCTCGTGGAATGTTCTAGAACAAAACGCCTTTAGAAGCCGTCTACTCCACTAAACGTTTCTGCTGAAGAAAGAAGGATCTACTTTTCTCCGGCTAGCCGCTGAAGGGTTTCCATTCGAGAAAAGCGCGTGACATTTCTATCTCGATAGAGGCCCAAAGGGCGAGAAAAGGGGGAAGTTTCCTTTGGTGATGAAGCGAGAAAAGAGCGTGAAATATCCATGGCCGACCAAAGGAAACTTCGCCCTTTTCTCAACTTACGGGCCAGAAGGCGAAGTTTCCTTTGGTCGGCCATGAATATTTCACGCTCTTTTCTCGCTTCATCACCAAAGGAAACTTCCCCCTTTTCTCGCTCTTTGGGCCTCTATCGAGATAGAAATGGAACTCTGAATGGAACTCGAGCCAACGCCTAGACGCCGCTTCTGGCTTGTATTTTGCGCTGGCAACGACTCACTCAATTGCATTGCCACACAATAGAAGTTAGGTCGTCAGTTTTGACGTCGTTATCGTGGTCTTCGGAGCTTTTCCCTACAGCAGTTGGTATTCAATGCCCGGTTTCTTCAGAGAAGTACCGATCAATTGTTTATTGTGAACTGTTTGCAAGCTCAACTCCTCACAACGTTGTACCAATTCTAGTGCCTTGAACTGGCAACGAGTCGGTGGTATCAACATTCACAGATTTGGTTCCATCGCTGTATTGAATAACGTCGAGACCATCGATTTGAGTGACGAGAAGATTAGCATTGGTCGCGTCTTTGTTGATTATCGCCGAGTAGAGCTGGCTATAGAGAAGACCCGGGTCGGTTCGTCTCGCGTCAGAGATACAGTAAACGTCGTTGACGATCTCGCCACTCGTTGTTTCCCATCTGAAATCTTCTTTGTTTATGGAATTCATTTTGCGCAACACGGACGAGACTTTGAAAGTCGACGGTCGTAAATTGCACCTGCTCTCATTGCAATGAAGCCGAACTTCAAGTGAATTCCACTGGCGGCCAAGAATCTGAAGAGTTTGTTTTGTTTTAAATACCTTGCCTCTTCAAACCTTGTTGTTTCCCTGGTTGAGCATGATGATGCCAACGTTCTTCGGTTGATTAGCAGCGCAAGTCACGATGTATTCCTCGCATCCGTAGCTGTCTCGCTCTTTTCTCGCGTAGGGTTTCACGCAGCCAACGGCAGGAAACTCGGGAGGAACTTGTATGAGATATAGAGTCGAAACTAGCAACCGACCGCACTTGTCGCACTTGAAATTTTCTTGAAAAAAGTGAAAATTATTGTATGAAAACACTCACTTTTACGGCCTTCATCGTAATCGTAGCGACCCTTCTTGTAGTGGTGCTTCTTGCGGTAGTAAACCTTGTTGTCGTCGTAGCCGTCTGAACTGTCATCGTTGTAATGCCCGTGTCTGAATCCATAGCCGCTAATTCGCTGACGATTGTGTCCCACAGCAGTTTGTGTGACGCTCGAGACCGTGTCAGAGTTATAGACTGGAGTCCAACTGACAACCAGTAAGGAGAAAAACAGATGGCAAAGTCGCATCCTGCAAGACAGGTTAGGCGACGAGAGTCCACCTCTTAGGCGAAAGACAAAGAACGCGACGGAAAGAATGAGAAAGACGTTAGTCTTTCTTTATACTCGAGATGCAGACAAAACATGCGCCTTCTTTCTTCATGAATACTCTGAGAACGTGGACGCTGAAAGGTCGCTAGCTGCGTATACAACAAAGTGAGAAGAAACAAACGTGCTTTGAGACGAACGACGTCTCGTGATATCTTGCGATCTCTGTGCATTTGCCTCAAGAGTCACTTCCTTCTGTAATAAGCGTCTTGAGGCTGGTCAATCCGCAAATTGTTTCTGGTCATCGACTTCGTCTAGCTCAGGCTTTTTCAGATTCCGTTCCCCTGCCACGAGACGCTTGTTGTGTGTAATAGACAAGTGAGTGGGACAAGAGCCGCCGGAGGAACGATGGCGAAAGTAATCTGGTCGATGGGGAAAAATTGCTTTCTTCCTGCTTTCGTCGTCCTCCCTCTCGTCGCCCCACCCGCTCTCCGGACGAGAGAGAGTGAGAGAGATTTTGTGTCGTAGGAGGGATTAAAAGCCGAGCAAGCCCTCTACCTCGGCCCTGCCTCCCTCGGTCCTTCACTTCGTTCTTCGACTACGCTCGAGAAAGATTTTTTATTTTCCAAATAGATATTTCAAGCATGTTGTCTCCTTGAGAAAAGGGGATTGAAGCTCTAGAAAGAAGGCGCAACCCTTGACATGGGAAGGGATGAAGAGAAATAAAGAATACAGTGGAAGAAGATGCTGTGACGTGGAGATGCAAAGCTGAAGTTAATGGCACTTGCCGACCCAGAGAAGGAGACCCAGTGAAAGGAGGCGAGAGGCCCTACTCGGGGGCGACCTTGTTCGAGCGGGAACGACCCGTCGTTATCGAGTCGATGGACAGGGATGAAGGCGGTGACAAGGGTCGCGCTAGCGGTGCCCTTCTGAAATATTGTCCTTCATCTTTTCTTCACAAGAACGACTCACCTGAAAACTGTAGAAGAAGCTCGGGCGGAGGCGACGCGAGATGAGGCCGAGGACGTTGCTTCGGGGACCACTGGTACGGTCGACGCGAGCGAGGACTCGGCTGTCGTCGTCGCCGTTGGCCTGGCAGCCAGGACGGAGAGCGTGCTCCGTCGCGACTCAACCAGCCGCTCCTCGGTGGCCATCGGCAACTCGTGCACGCTGCCAATGCGCGAGGAGTCGTGGTCGGGCGAAGGAGGCTCGGAGTGCACCAACGAGGGCTTCTTTCTCCGAGCAGCACCCGCCGGTGGCACAACCGGCGCAAGTTCTCTTCCTTCTCGATGCCCATTGGCAAGACCTGTTGCCTGTGACAAAAGAAACAATCACACACCGCCATTTGCGAGTTGAGTAGCTTGGATCTGCTCTTGTTGTTCGCGCTTCTGTCTTGCAAGCTCCATTCGTTTCGCCCGGTTCTTGCCCTTGGCCAGAATTTTCCACTTGGTGATAGCTTTTGTGACCGTTTGAAAGGTCCTGCAGAAAGAGTAAGAGAAGAAGAGAAGGCTTACTTGGTGGAAAGTGGCTTCTCGATGAGATATCGGGCAATGTTTGTGCCGGCCAGGCCGTGCTCGATGACGTCCGCACCGATCTGCTCTTCGTAGTCGGTGACACGCAGACCGAGGGGGCTCTTGCTGATGCACTGCAACTCTCTCTTCCCCCTTCTTAATCTGGCATACCAAGAGAACAAAAAAGCCCATGGACGCGCTGTAGACAACAACCGTGACGGAGCAAAGCATCTGGATGCCGAGCAGACGAAACCCGCCTCCATAGAAGAGCCCGTATTGTCCGGAAGTGGCCTCCTATAGAGAAATTAAGAACCGATTGTCGCTTGCCAGATATTTGTCCTCTTCACAAAAAAGACCGACGGCGAGCATGCCCCATAGAGAAGAAGTGAGGTGGATGGGCACGATGCCCACCGGGTCGTCGACCTTGAGCTTCTCGAGGAGGGGCAGCACAAGGATTGAAAGAGCCGCCGATACGGAACCGATAACAAGCGCGTGCCACGGTCGTGATACGGCACATAGCGCGGTGATCGAGACAATGCTCGAGAGTATCCCGTTGATGAGGTATTGCACCTGCAAGCTTCTTTTCTTCATCTCTTCTTCCTCCCTTCCCCCTTCACCCGTCGTCCTCTCCACCTTCGCTCTCAACAAGCAACTGCCGACTAAAGGTCGTCTGTCCCACCTGGAGTTTACGCGTCTTC
>JAQIXL010000697.1:0-26289 GCA_034700245.1 Poikilolaimus oxycercus | reverse complement strand
AGTTTGGCCAGACCTAAAGGCGCCAAAAGCTAATTCACGGCCTGTTGTATGGGGCGCTTTAAAGAGCATGAAAAATGCTGCAGAATGACACCTTGCACGCCCCGAAGAGACTTAAAGAAATTACACCTTGTACGCCCTGAATAGACTCCGTTTCGGAATGACACCTTGTACGCCCTGAATGAGAAATTGCAGAATGACACCTTGTACGCCCTGAATAGACTCCGTTTCGACTCGAACGACTGACTGACCTACGAACTTCTAACGTGATGACACCTTGAACGACACCTTGAACGCCCCGACACCTTGAATGCCCCGAAGAGACGACACCTTGAACGCCCCGAAGAGACTCCGTTTCGACTCGAACGACTGACTGACCTACATACGAACCTCTAACGTGATGTTCAAGGACCCTCTAAGCCTAGGCTTAGCGAGTTTGGCCAGACCTGAAGGCGCCAAAAGCTAATTATCGGCCTGTTGTATTTGGCGCTTTAAAGAGCATGAAAAAGGCTGTCGCATGGAACCTGAAGCGCCCCGAAACATCCGAGACGTCTGAAACGGCCCCCGAAGAGGATGGGCCATAGCATATGTCCTGCTTTTGAAACGCTTCGATCAGGACGGTCTCGATAAGCCTATTCTTTTATAGTCCCTAGTACCTACTAGTGATACTATAGTATCACTCTGATGGTTGAACTTGCTTCACTGACCGTAATCCTTCGCGTGAAACCGTATCGATAGTCCGTCATCAAGTGGATAAAGACCGAATTTAGTCCTACCAAAACATGCTCCATTTTCTGAAGCGTCACTATTGATCCTCTCTCAATGATTTCTTTGAACTGAAAAAATGTTTACTCCTGCTTGAGATACTGTAAGCGCTATCAAAAGACGTCTAAATAGACAACACGCTGGATCGGTAATAGACGGATAGTCTAGAAGGCGTTTCGATCTTTCGTGGGTCCGCCCAGTGGTCTTCCCCCCACCGAAGCGATCGGAGAATTTGCACGATCGATGGGACCTAGTTTTAATTTTAGTGATAACATGTTCAGTTGCGTTTCTTTCTTCATGCTGTTTTTCAGCCTGTGCCGAGCCTGCATCCCTACAAGGTCGACGACCACTTTTCTCCCACCCTCTACGACTACAACTCTCTTTACGTCCACACCGACTACGTCTACCTCAAGCTCAACCTCAACTTTGACATCTTCAACCTCCACTTCGACTTCGACTTCAACCTCCACGCCAACATCAACATCAACTACTACTACTACGTCTACATCTACTTCTACGACTACGACGACGACGAGCTATGGCTGTCTCGTAGGCTGGACCGGTCCTTATGAGAACTCAGTTGGGGAAGTCAACTGCTTCTTGGTAAGTCTTTCTGCTGCGACTCCGAATCCCCTATGACGTACCCGGCGATTTGGATTTGAGGATTGATCGCGAGTCTTCCATCCACAAGCCTTTCCAAAGATCCCGAAGTTCCGCAATCAATGCGCGTCCGTTTTAAAGTGCGCCGCGCTGATTTCGAGCGTCTCTTTCCCGACGACCAACCTACATTTGCTCTCATCCCAGGTGGGTGTGCGTCGTCAATTCCTTTGCCGTCTCCTCTTCTTCCTCCTTCTCTGAGCTGAGGCAGGCGCAGTGGAACGATTATCCTTGCGATTATGCAAGTTTTTCCATTTATTGATGACATCCTAACATGTCGAAAAGGGTGACTTACTCTCACGTTTCAGGCAATGCGAAATGCCATGTGCGAAATGGGCGCAACAAACATTATTGGCTGAAGTGCTCTGCTCACAACAGAGTTTTCACGAAGCTGATGACGGTTGCTTTATGTAGTCGTTTGCGCATGGCTTGTGAAACCCATAAATAACTGTACTTGACTAATCCACTGGAAAGCATAAATTCGAGATTTGTTAAATTGGATTCGTTCGTTTGTGCTAACACAACTGTTGAATGGGTGCACGTGCACTCTCTGAGCACCCGCTTATTTGAGTCTTCCTCTTGTAAAAGTACTTGCATCTGCCCATTTGTATCTAGGTAGGCCTCCAATTCGACTCGACCAATTCTCGCGCTTCTTTCATTCGAAGCTGTTGTGGGTTGTAGGTTCTGTCTCGATTTCTTTTTTTTTCAAGATCTCGAATCTATTGTATGTAGTTATTCATCCAGTCTTTGCTCTGTTATTTGCTCAGTTCTAGGGGAATGGTCCTAGAATTCAACAAATTCAGTTAGCATCATTTTCTAGAAGACCGCTTCTATGATAGTGAACATTAAATTCTAGAACTCCTAACACGCCTCTTGTACCACAAGTTTTACCCAGAATTTGTGAGAGAACAGCTTTGTAACGTGCTGGCATAAGGTAAGCGTCGAGTCTCGATACCCTTCTCGTTGCCAAGCAACGGCGGGATTATTTTGGACCGCGACATCGCAGCGCCGATAACCAAGACATTCCGTCGTGCCCGTTTTAGTTGCAAGCAGAGCTGCAAGTACAATAACATGGGCTCTGCGTCTTCAAGCGAAGTCGTCGATCCGATTCAGAGTGAGAAGAGCCGCGACATCGAACGAATGCTTCGCACCGACAAAAATGAGAAGGAAAAGATCCTCAAACTCTTGGTGCTCGGTAAGCGCGTCGGCTAAAAAAACGTTCTCCAAGAAATGAAAAAAAAGTTTTTTCAGGGCCTAGCGATTCGGGGAAGAGCACGCTACTAAAGCAAATACGGTATTGCTATGATTTTTGACAGTTGTCCTATTCAGGATCATCAACGCTCAAGGCTTCTCCGACGAGGAGATGCTGGAGAAAAGATTCGACATCTACATGAATCTTCTTGCTGCTATGGTCGAAGTTCTCCAGGCGGCGGATAGGCTTCGACTCGTCTTTAGAAACGCTGCATCGTTTGTAAGTCGGGTTTTAAGTTTTTTTCAACCGTACCAAAATTTTCGCGTTGTCATTGTCACATTACTCTTGAGGTAGCGAACTGAGAGTCGTTTCAAATCCCAAGATATTTTATCTAGGAAGACGCATGCAAAGTGACCGCCTATTACGAATCCATGAAGACGAGCGGCAAAACAGTTTTGTCCTCGGACGTTGTCGACGCCGTCAAACGACTACTTGCGGACTCAACCATCCAAGAATGTTTGGAGAGGATAATCGAGTTCAACATTGATGATAATGCCAAATTGTCAGAGTTCTCTGTTTTATATAATTTTCACTCACTCACTTGTCAGTTTCCTCTCCAATGTCTATCGACTCACTGGAAATGATTACAAGCCGACGATGGAAGACATCTTGAAGAGCCGAGTCCCGACATCTGCTGTCTACGAGTCATCTTTCGTCTGCAAGCGATTCATATTTAAGTCAGCTTTTGGATTTAATTTTTTAAACGATTTTAAGCTTTAAGACTGTACGATGTCGGCGGAAATAAAAAACAGCGTCGGAAGTGGATTCATTTCTTCGACGATGTTCTCACTCTCATCTTCGTCACAGCGATCTCCGAGTACAATCAAGTGTTGAGGGAAGACGCCACAACGGTTTGAGCAACTCCTCTTTCTGGCGTCTGCTACTGTCGAACCAGAAAAAAATTTCCCTCTCGCCTCCGTTGATCTACGCCAATTGTTGTGAGATCAACGGAGGCGCGAGGGAAATTCTCCTTGGTCCGATTATATCTTCCCAGAACCGCCTGCGCGATTCTATCGAGCTGTTCGACAACATCTGCAACAACGAATGGTTCAAGAACACAGCCGTGGTCCTCCTTTTGAACAAAATTGATCTCTTCAAGGAGAAGATCAAACATGTCAGTATTAAAGTCGCCTTACAGGACTATGAAGGTGGGTAATCATTTTATTAGCAAGGAATAATAAGCGGGCAGCTACTGGACACTTTTAGGCCCACGAGAGTTCCGACCATGTCTCGACTACATCAAGAAGGAATTCGTTGAGAAAAACAAGAACAAAAAGCGCAACATCTTCGTCCATGAGGTCTGCGCCACAGATACCAAACATACGCAGGCAAGTCTTTACAAGTTTGAAGAGGCTCTTCGCGAGAAACTTAAAACAGCTCAACTTTAGGTCGTTATGGACTCAATGGTCGAATTTGTCATAGGGCAAGCAATTGGCATGGTCATGAATGGAACCGGCATAATGTGAAAACTCCCGTACGCCCCTTCATCTTTTATAATCACGCAGTCTTCTCGGAATTGTTGTTTTTGGTGAAATATTGAGAGCGTGTCGAGCCCCCGTCGCAAATAAAAAGTGTCACTGGTATTCGTTCACGTTACCCTTCTCTCCCGCGTCACCTCAAAAGATAGTACGATCGAGGGCGCAACAGCTCTCGCCCACATCGAACAGCGGCTGGACCGAAGATCCTCCTTCCTCTAGTTTGTACGAAATGACAGAAAATGCTGAAGCCTGCCTGAAGCCTAACGGTTTGAGTCGATTCGTGTGCCCAAGATCTGAAACTTACCGCTGCGACGCAGAGCCGAAGTACTGTATCGTCAGCTACTATCGTTTGCCTGCAGGCCTTCGCAATGTCTCGCGAGATGTACGAGCTTCAAGAGCTGCATAATAGGGCGCGCGTGTCTTGCTGAAAGCGAACGCTTTGCACACGATGTGGCTCGTTTTTGCTCCAGTTGGTCTGCTCCTCTTGAAAATCTTGCGCACTTTACGTTTCGCACCCTTTCGGCAGTCACCCTCTTGCAGCGTCGTCCTATGTTCAGCGTGACGCTCAACGGTGCTAACTCACCGTCAAATTCTAGACGAACGTTTTTTGCTCAGAACATAAATTAACAACGTTTGGCCTTGGAATGGCTGCTCTTGCCGTAATGACGACGCATGCGTCGGCGAACACAGTAGTACTACTTCTGCTTGTCTTTTTCTGCCCTTTCAAGGCTGCCACTGCCCTTCAAAGACTTGGCAGCCGCATTTCCGGCTGCGTGAAACCAGCGTACTCCCCATGGCAGGTGAGTTTTTGAATTTTTAATGCTCACTAGGCATTATTCGGAACGCCCACACACTGAGCTCATCCGGTTCAATCGCATCTGAGGTTGCGAAATAATTGCCACTAAAAGATACATGTTAGCCGATGAGAAAATAAGCAGACTTGAAGGAAGAAACAATTAAGCAGTCCAAAAAATCTAATTCAATGAAAAAGTGTTGAAGTTTTCCCCTGCACAAGCGTCGACGAAGTCAGCTGCCTCCAGCAATTTTTTTCTTCTTCCCAGCGTTTTATGATCTTTGAGAAGAGGACGAGATCGGAGAGGGAGCGAAGAGTCTCGTCTAGAATTTGGCCTGGCTCGTCTGCACAAACTCCCGGTCGTGCGTTTTGTTTTAGCGTAATTTTTTTATTCTTGCTGGTGCTATGTGAAAAAAATGTTAATTATGTAATTCAAGAGATCAGAACACATCGCAAACTAGCTAACAATCTCGTTTAAAGAAAATAAACTTGACTTGAAATTGGACCACGAAAAACATTGCTCACGACATTCTGAACGCTGACAGGTCGAAGAACGCTGAAATATGCCTTCGATAGACGCCGACGAAGAGGATAGTTGATGCGCCATTAACAAGTGGATAGCAGCTCATTAAGATCGCGCCAATTTGAATCAAATTCTAGAAAATCTGAAAGACAAGGCGCGAAACCTTGTTGTAGGCAGCGGCTTCTTGAATTTGCGTAAAGATTGCGACAAAGAAATACGCTAGCATAGGCGCGACCAAGCACACGAGCGGATAAAAACTCTAAAATACGTATCGTAGACTATTGAACACAATGAATTGGAAGTAATTTTAGAAAAAAGTTTGCGCGATTTATTTTTCGAAGCCGACAACTGAGTGCGGCTTATTGTTAGGCACGCTTACAGATGTGTCGTTCTTACCGACCTGAACAAGTAGGAGTAGCGTGAGCTGCATTTGCAACAAATGCGTTGACGCACTTAAGCACTTTCGCTGGCGACGAAGTGTCGCTAAAGTTCCAGCTGCTAAGGTGAGACCGCAGCCGTACAAAAAGCTAATCGACACTAGTGCTGAACCGATTTTTGAGCAACTACAATAACGTACAATAAATTGTTGAAATCCTCAGGCCTGCTTCGGTCTTTTTTAGAACGAAAATTGCTTCTCCTTTAGCTAAGTGCTGTTGAAAGTCCAGCAGCATATCTGTCTCATTCAACGCCATAAATTCGTCTAAAGATATTATTCGTGAAAGATGATCGATTGTTCCCAGGGCACCGATAATCCAACCAGCAACTATCCCGGCGAACAGCGTCATCTAAAAGTTCAAAAATATTTCCACCAGATTGCATAATATTACTGGTGTTGTGAGTAAATGCAGAAAGTTTCCGTTTTGGTAAATCGCCAAAAATCGATAGAGCTGGCATGCCGTGAGTGTGAAAAGAACATTGGCGCTGATAGCGGCGAGAATTAACATCTAGAATACAAAATCGAGCAGGGCTATTTACTGCGATATGTCCACTGTTTCCACCAAAATAACGCAGCGGCCCATGAATAATACCGCCAGCAATGGGATAGAGGGGCTCCGGCAAAAGTAGCACGGTCGCCAGTGAAGAGCCGATGTCAAAGCACTGAAGACTCTCAGATTTCACATAGTTTTTCTCCTCTCATACCGTGAAATACAGCAGGAAGTACCGGTACGTTCGCATACCTGCGGGAGAGTGACATATAATCAACATGCAATTATAGGCGTTTGTGACAAGCGCTAGAAGTGAAATGAATGAGACCACATAAAGCCATAACGGACTCATCACAAGCAGTCGGCTGGGTGGACTGAGCACTTTCAACGTTCAAAACGCCGCGTCTCTCTGGGACTGAAGAGAATTCTCACGAAGCGCCGCGTGCCTCTGTGGTTGATGGGAATTCTCATTAACGGCAAAACGCAAAAAGTTTGCGCGTTGGGTTTCGAAGAACGGTGAGATGCGCATATACTTGGAAATGCAGCTGAAAGTACTCCATCTAGAGAACGCAGAATTTCTGAGCAGCGGCGAGCGACATGAAGTAAACAACCGTCAAATTCTAGACGAACGCCTTTTTGCTTCAGTTCTTGAAGGATTGTTTTTCTACGAGACGAAGCCCAAAAACTGCAGAATTTCTTGAAACCAAAGACACTGCCGGATTCCTCGTTCCATGAGGATCCTGAGGGTATACTTGACTTCCTCAATTGCCTACAAAATTGGCTTCAACAAGTCGATTTTACAAAGGAAGTGGCCAGAAGTTCAGAAAACTCCGTAAGCCGGAGTAGACAAAAAGCGCAGGGGTCTTAGTCACGTTTATGTTTGAGTACCTTGCCCATTCTTATGCGCATTTTGTAGCTCTCGACCTGCTCTTTCTTTTGGAATCAAATCGCAGGGGTCATAGAGATTGAGATGTCGACAACAAGGCTGCTGGAAACAGGCATGATTTCAGCATTTTCCTTCAAAAACGCCAATAACTAAAGCTCGCACACCAGCGACATTTGGAACTTCGGACCGAACTTTGCTGGCGACTCAGGGAAATGTAAGGAAGGGGCTGCGAGGCACTTCATGACGTTCCGCCTGCGCCTTCTTGGTGGCAAACGTTGTTGACTCACACAAAAAACTATGATACAATTTTCAGACCCCCAATTGTCGCGGGGGAGGGGGGTCCGGAGTCCGTAGGCCTGTTTAAGTACTGGGCATTCACTTCGCCACCGTGTTATATTCAGTCGGATGTGAGAACTAAGGTAGTTCACTCTCTGGTCGACAATTTCGGAGTCGTGGGAGAGGTTCGTCTTGCCCTCTTCCGCGAAACTTGAATATCGCAAGTCAGTAAACCAAGAGTCCATCGTTACAGTGCCAATTCGTACAAAGTCTAAGAGGCAAACCGTGCACAATTTCTACACAAATTTTATTCACGTAAATAAGATATGAAAATGTTATAGAGTCTTGACCAAACGCTTTCAGGCTCACTAATGACGATTGTCACTTGTCGTCTCGGCGAGAGTCTTGGCATACTTGTAGGCGGAAGCTGAAAGCAAAAGTAGATTATTCTTTCCGTTGAACAGATACATATTCAAAGAAGTTGAATAGACACAGCAAAGCAACTCACAATTCAACAGACGACCAATCTCGGGCCACTGCGCAACAATCTCCCGCCTTCCTCCAGGGTTCTGCTCGAGAAAGAAAATGACTTTTCTGCCAATCTGGTTGCTCTTCAGCATCACCTTTCTCATCTTTTCTTCATCAAAATGACTTCGGCCAATCTGCGCCAGCTCCTGTCCGTCGATGGCAAGTGAATCAAGATCATCGATGGCCTAATAATTTTGCTCTCAGTACACAAACAACAAACCTGCTGAATAAAATTCTGCGTGCTCTTGCTGAGACGGTTGAACTTGGCCCTCAGAGAGCCCATAACCTTCTCGAACTTTCCATACGCTGAAGGTGAAACAGCGCGGATCAAATCGGGAAGGCTTTTAGACGTGACGGCAACTCGGCCATTCCGGACCGCCTGACCAATCGCTGAGAAGCTCAACCTCTCTTCTGGCGTCAACTTAAAGCACACGATGCTGCTTAACTGAAACTTACATTATGAAATAAATTGTAGAACTCATTGGGAATATATGTGTCGGCTTCCGCCACGCTGCCCCAGTCAGTCGGAGGGAAGCTAAAGGTTACTCCATGTTTGCCCATCACGTCGGACGGGGCGGTTCGTTCCAAAGTGATGAAAGCGTAGAAGGAAAAGCATAGGAGCATCATTGCTGGCAAGAACTGCTCAAATCTTGGGCACGCAGAACCTGGGGAGGAGTCTTTATAAGACGATTTCCAATTTCGGCGTGAAACAACCGGCGACGGCGTGAAGTTAGCGCTGTTCTCTGGGATGAGTGCACCGATGTCGTCAGTGAACATTACATCAAGGAAAAACGCGCGCGACGAGCGGCGAGTGATCGGCGCCAAAATCTTACGTCACTGAAGTTATTTTCTTTGGTGAGAAAAGCACGCCAAAAGGGCGAAGTTGGCAAAAAAAAATGGCGGCGTCTTTGCTTCATGGTGCATTTTAGAACAGTTCAAGTTGTTGAAAGGCAAGAAAAAAATTCGCCAAGTGAAGAGGTTGTGGAATTCAAACAACTGTGTGCTTGATTATATGACGCGCACGACATGTCATCCGAACATGAAACGAAGTGGCTTACGCGAAATCAGTCGACGTGCTGGCTCGCAAGCTCCTCGGCTACGGCGCAAATTTAGTGGGTGAAACCAAATGATACCTTGGCTCGCGCAGCAAAGTCTTTAAATGCGTATTTCCGCTGAGCCGCATCATGATCTTGAATTCGAACGTACATACGCAAACAGAAAAACATTAGAAGCCATTAAAAATCCCGGATCGCTCTTCTTGCTGAGTTTGAATATTTATAGTGGTCACTTTGGATCCCTAATCACCACTATCTCTCTTGAGTCATAATTTAAGAGTTCTGGAAGGTAAGCGAACTGCATAAATTTAATTTTTTTCCCAATAAAAGCGTGCCGTTTAGACGCTTTCAAATTCACTCCACCTTATCTGAAGAACGATGTTGTCATTGTCAATGTTCATTCTCGCTTTACTGGTCGTCTTCATCGTTCCTGCCTCTGCCCTCATTTGCTACGACGATAACGGCAAGGTGAGGCTTTTCCTTTTCTAAAAAAACTTCTCATTCTTTTAAATCTGTGTGGTTTCTTAAAGATAAAATGGAGAAATAATTTCAGTACAGGGCGGATTTTCGGGCCCTCCTTGTCCCCGGTTTGCATACACCTCTACGCTGGTGCCTTTGTCAACGATACTGTCCTGTATTCCGTTGGTATCATTTGAGAGGCAAGTTAGTCTGACTTTTTCAAGAACATTCGCTTTTACAGAAATTCAACGTCATGTGAACCACCGTCAATAATCTCCTATAGACCGTTTCTAAGTATTGCACGTCTCTCGCTGCAATGTTAACACCGTTTGTTCAACTTCTCATATTCTCATTTTTTAGTCTCTTATGATGCACAATGACTTTGAGCGCAATAAAAAATATACATGCAAAGGGCGCAGGGCAAGAAAAGTACCATATCAAGACTCATTCGTCGCACGTAGGCCAGGCGGAAATAATGTGCGCAAGCATGCGACCTCGGAAGTCTGTAGGTAGTGCGCCGCGCGGACGTCAAGTTCCGTATTTCGTTAATCAAGCAGAGAACGCTCGGAACTCACTTTAAAGGCGTTCTCATGAAAAAAAATTACGCTACAGTTGCACACACAACGCTCGCATAAATCGGTGATAGCTGTTAGTTCCGTGGTGCTCAATTGATGATGACGAGCAGTTCTCTGCTTGGATTTTTCGTGACTATGCGTCCTCTTCTTCATTCATGATCTAACAGTTAGTGCTGTTTGAAATTTGGTAATGTTAGTGCAAAAAGTATACAAGACTCCGCCTTCGAAGGCTTTCATAAGCTACTGTATAAAACGGAAAATCTTGAGCGAAAATGAACGCCGACTTTGCAGCGACAAACGGCTTGAAACACCAAAAAATTAAGTACCACTCAAACATGACGCATCCTCAACATGGCGGATGTGTACATCTAGCCACATATTCCGGAAAGTTTTCACGAAGGATGCTCATATCGCGACCTTCAAAATCGTATTTCCGCGTCATCAGCAAATGACTAATCAAGCGCCTACAGCGGTCATTTAAACAAAGTGCCAAAAGACGTCAATGCTTCCTACCTTTTCATTTGCTCAAAGCAGGCTGACGTGCATTTTCTGACTCTAGACTCTGCTTTGTTGTGCATGCTAATCCGAGCATGTCGGCGCCTCGATCAAGTCGGACGGCGCTGTGACTTCGCGGTTGCTGCCGCTTCCCGAAGGCTTGCCCCTCGTCGCCTGACAGTGATCGAAAAGGCGATTGTCACGTCGTTTCTGACTCGTCAGACTCCTCGTACACCGATCAGTCTGCTCCCTTCACTGCACAAACTAAACGTTTTCTGCAGAAAATTTGCATTTACTGAAATCGAAGGCTTGAGATCTTTCTCTATTCTTGATGAACTCCCGTTTGAGCCTTCTACCTTGCAGTCTAGAGTCTGTATTTTCTCTAGCTCCGGGTTCGTCGAGAATCAGAGACTACAAACGTTGTATCGGCCCTCTGCTGGAGTAACAGTGGCGGGTGTTACCCATAAATCACAATCAGACATTGAGTGGCAAGGCACTAGTAAGTAATCATCGAGCTTTGAGGGCGCGTGCACGCAAGTGCTTTAGGTCGTTGCCAGGGCAGCCAAAGTCACCAAAGAACACAATCTGAGATTAGACTAACAAGGAAGATCGAGCGGGGTCCTGATCCTGACTCTGCGGCAAGCCATAGAATCGGCCATCTGTGGACCGTCTTCATATCTCTTCACATGCCGTGCGAAGCATTTTTCGATCACCAATGAAGAACAAATGAGTCTCTTTTATCGACACCCAGCATTTGCAACGAGCGTCCTAAGTATACACGAAGGTTGTTTGTTCTCTTCCTTCGACACGGAAGTCTTCGCAAAGTACTCTTTGGAAGGGGTTCGAAGTTCGGTCTTTCCTTGTTTTCGGCTGCTGGCGCAGCTATTGTGCTTCTGTATAGCTGGCTCCCATAAGGGACCAAAAAGTCAGACTGCAACAAGCACTGCAGCGGTTGCACCTTGTTTACGTCTGCTCTTTGAAAGGTCCCAAGAGGGATAGAGAGTCCAACCTGAAGCTACAGGCGACCGCACCACCTGCCTTGACTTTGTAATCTCGCTAACAACGCTAACAAGCATCGCATATACTAGCTGTTTTGCCTCGAGCCGGCGTCTAGTGGGCGCACCACTCATTCTGGTTCATTTGCGTTTTTCGTTTATCAGTGTTTATCAGTGTTTAAGATGTTCAAACTGGATTGTATGCCAGAAAACGCCATGAATAGCGCCGGCCTCAAGCGGTTAGCCGACAGAAACGTTGCATGCGTCGTCTGTGGTGGTCGGTCGCGTAGCAGAAACTACGGTACCGTCCACAATTGTCAATCTTGTAATCACATTTTCAGGTGTTCGTTCTTGCGACAATTGCAAGGCCTTCTTTCGTCGTGCGTTTTTGAATGGTCTCATAGACACCTGTCATCGCAAGGAGCGCTGCACGATCGGCAAAGGTTATTCGTCGAATGAGCTGAACTCAACGTTGAGATTTCTTATTCAGATGTGCCAAAATTGTGTCGTTCATGCCGACTGCGAAAATGTTTGTCGGCGGGTATGGTTCCTTATGGTATGCGACTCCTCTTCTACGTTCTATCAGTTTAAGTTGTCTACAAAGAACGTCAACGAGCCGAAACGATTCGTGATACTCGGAGGCGGAGTGAAAGTGCGGAAACAGGACCGGCGATCGATTTGCTCACTGGGCCCCTAGTAGAGCCAAACAGTTACAGGTGCAGGCGGGTCCAACATCATATCAGCTACTAGCCTGGCTTGTCGCCTTTTGGCGCATGAAAGAAAAATATTAAGACGCTGCGATTGTCTGGAGGAAAAACGGCCATTGAAATGCTTTGTGAACTTTAACGAGGCGTTTTTCGAGCCCACCATGGTGTGTAGTCGAACGCGTGTAGGTCGCTAAGGCCACTTGTAATAGTTACAGATCACGCCGACGGCTAAATCGATGGCTTCGGCGCAAGACGTGCTGCAGGATTGGAGGCGATGTTTTGTCCTTTTCGCAGATTGGCTCGGGGCGTTGCCAGAGCTAAGAGTTTTCAGCGGCAGTGATCAGGTTTTCTTTTGAAACATTCATCATTTATTTACATGGCGTCTAGATGGTAATTGCCAAGGCGCGATTTGAGATGTTTCACTGGTGGATGTGCGGCAACTGGACTGTGAGAAGTGGCTGCGGCGGCATTTGTTATTCCAATGGAAGCTACTTTCCTCGAGAGAAGAGATTTCAATGTCTGCCGGACGTACGTTGCAGAACATGGCTTTTATCGCTTTCATTTCAGCGAGGCAGCTGCGAGTTAATGCTGGACACGTTGGTGACAAGCCTTATTGATCTGCAACTGGACGATATCGAGAGAAGTACAACAACGGCGCTCATTGTCTTTTACGATGGTAAGGCTGACTCATTATTCCCCCGTAGTTCAGTGTGTGAAGTGCTGCCGAAGCTCTCCGCGTCGGGGCAAGCAACAATTCGGGACGTAAATTCGCAAGGCAGACGTGCCCTACATCAGCATATCGCGTTGTCGAAACATCTTGGTCCTGCACTGACGACCTTGCGCGTCGCGCGGATTATGCTTCTGATCCCGGCACTGATGGTGAACCGCAGTTTTACAATGCCGTAAGAGAAATGACAGATAATCGGAAAAAGTCTGACTGCTTTTGGTTGCATGCACAAGAAGCCAATATTGAAAATCAAGCTAATCTAAAAAAGAGCGAACGCATAACGTTATGCTGTTCTAGCGGCTCGTATTTCGAGTTCGGGGAAGTCTGGATATATCGGATACACTTCAACTTCTCGACGACAGAGCATCATCGCCGCAGACGAGTCATTCCTTTAATTAACCAGGTTGCTGCAACAGAGGTATCCCCCTTCTGCTAAATTGGTCCGAACGTGAATGTTGATGTTTGAAGGCCTATGTTTAGTGCTTCTCTTTAGCTTCTTCTCAGGAACCAAGTACACCAAAAGAAAGCTCTTGAGACGGAGAACAAAATGTTTCGCTTGACCCCTTCTGCAGCGCGTTTTTTTATGCATAGGAAAAACAGGAATTTTGCAACAGGTGGTATACCTAAAACCACGCCCCCTGCAGAAGGGGTCAAAGTTGCGTTTCGGAAAATCTGAAGTAATACGTCTGGTGCAGAATTTGATGCGGTTTCCGATTCCGGTCTGAGATTTTAATAGAAGAGCGAAAAGCTTCACTTTTATTTGTTTCATGTTTCAGGGGGGGGGGTCACATTTTTGCTTTCATGCATTTCAAAGAATTAAACACCGTAGAGTCTTCAGGACAAGCCGAGTCTTCGGGGTCTCGTCCCTTGCGGATTTAACTACGGCGGCAATTAAAACAAAGTGCAAAACGACGTTGATGCTTGCGAATTGAGATAGGCTGTCGTGTATTTTCTGACTTTGCAACCCGTTTGGTTGTGCTTGCTAATCCCGAAATGCCGAGAGACACCTCGATCGGGACGGACAGCACTGTGACTTCGCGGCGGTTGCCGCCGCTTCGAAAAGACGACTCTCGCCTCGCGTCAACTGACAGTGATCGAAAAGGCGATTGTCACCTCATTTCTGACTCGTCAGACTCCTCACACACCGATCAGCCTGCTCCCTTCACTGCACAAACTAAACGTTTTCTGCAGGAAATTTGCATTTTCTGAAACGAAGGCCAGAGGTCTTACTCCAAACCAGATGAGCACTCCTATGAGCCTTTTTCCCCTTCTAGTCTAAAGTTTGTGTTCTCCCTAGCCTCTCCGTAGCGAGCTCGATGAAGTAATCAGAGAGCACAAACGTTGTATCCTCCGTCTGTAGTAACAGTGGCGAGTGTTACCCACAAATCACAATCAGACATCGAGCGGCAAGACGCATTAAAAAAGAAAGAAGTTGTCTGCGAAGGGCGACCAGAGGCCTGACAAGATGCACTGAAGTGTGCATCAATCTCCTGCATCGCGCCATTTTCAGAATGAACGACCGAGGCCAGCCAGACCAATGTAAAAAAGGCAATAAAAATGTTGTTCCTGAACATTTTGGGCGTTTTCCCGGAAATGGAAATGAAAACGCGTAGGGGAGTGGGGTTTCAAAACAAACCAACAAACCAGAGACACTCCCCTTTCGGGTGTCTCCATTGTTGCGGGTTGGTCGGCCGAGCTGTGTATTGATTTATCCCTGTGTGAGGAAAAAGCGCGCACACACAACAAAATCTGAATCTTCTACTCTCATCGTGCTCTGGTTCTGCTTTAACTTGACAGAATCTGAAGCTGTCTGTCAGAAACCACAAAGCTGTCAGCTGTGTGATGGAGCATTGAGGCCGTTCTTAGTAGGCGCCCGCCGACGGCACGCGCCTTAGTATTATGAAAACGCGTCCCTTTTCCCTTTCGAAGGGAGAACGAGAGAGGCGGGGTCGCACCCAGCCAGCTGCCACACACGGGGGGCATCTGTCTCGGCACTTTGTTCCCATCTCTACTTCCTGTCTATCTCTCCTCGTATGGACACTTCACGGACTCAAGCCGAGTTTATCGTTGATGAGGAGCAAAATGGAAAGTTACTCAAGGAGCTGGAGAGGCATCAACCTCCTCCGCCTCCAAAAACGTATGATGATTTTATCAGGATGTCACGGTGAGTCTCTTTTCTCATTTGAATGCTTTGTTGAAGCTATGTGATGTTGGTGCTACTTCTCTCCGAATTCATGTTACTCTCTTCCAGCGGTCACATGATCTTCATGGTTTATGGCGGTAAGGCAAAACTTATTTGCAATGGGTTCAGGTGCTGCACCCAAAGTTTTCTGTCGAGTCGGCAATGCGACTGTTGATGCTTGCAAGGTAAACCGAACGGTCGTCTGCGAGGACGAGCCGTACTTAGAGTACGAATTCCTCTCAGTAAATGTCGAGGTATGGAAGATTGAAGATTGAAGAGAGAACGAATTTGTAGTGGAATTACATCTGTGAGAAAGGTCGCTGGGTGAAGTCGTGCGTCTCCGTGGAGATGTTGGGTATTCTCTTCGGTTCGTTACTCTTCGGACATCTCAGCGATCGTCACGGACGGAGAAAAGTTAGGCCTCAAGCTGAAATTAGCTTCGAGTCTTCTCAGGTCCTCATCGTCGCGTTCGTCATGACAACCATTCTGACGCTGGCGACGTCGTTCGCAACCGATCTGGTTATGTTCACGGCGTTACGCACCGCGCTCGGCTTCTTCAGTGGCGGCCAGCTTGTGTAGGAAATTGTCGAACTGGCTTTTCAATGGCAAATCCTGCAGGGTCTATCACGTCTTCAAAATGGAGAACATTCCGAAACGGCACAGGTTCTGGATCTCGACCATCATCGCATGGGCACCCAACATGATCATCCTAAACATTCTCGCATGGGCGACTCAGGAGTGGCGTCTCCTTCTACAAGTCCTCTTTCTTGCTGCTCTCCCCGCTGCCGGGCTTCTATAGTAAGTCGACTTCCAGAATCAGATATGTTTCAGTTTGGTTTCCGAGAGTCCCCGCTGGCTGATCCAACGTGGTCGAATTGAGGAGGCGAGACGGATTATGCACAGGATTCAACGCATCGACATGGGCCGACGCTGGCGTAACATCGAGTTGGAGCAGATGATGGACGAGGAATACGTCAAGTTCGTGGAGAGAACGCAGAAGCGTCAAGCTAGAAACTACACCGTTCGCCATCTCTTCCATACTCGTCAGCTCTCCGTCGCCACCATCGTCCTTTGTTCCGGAATGTTAGCTTCTTTCTGTTTTCCTTTACACTTTTCTAGCTTCATCACCTCTTTCATTAGCTACGGCCTGGCCTTCAACTTGGAAAAGCTGGCTGGCTCGCTGTATGTGAACTTCTTCCTCATGAGCATATTGCGATGGTCAATGAACGGAATCACAGGAGTTATGGACTTCTATGTGCCTTGGTTGGGTCGCAAGATCGTGCATCTCTCGGCTCAGGGCCCGGTGTGCGTCTGTGCAGCTGTGATGGCCGTCGTGTATCATTATGGTGAGAGCTCAAGCAACGAGAAAAGATAGCTTGCAGAACTCGACTACCCACTCGTGACACGGATCTGCACCCTTACGGCGCTTGTCTGCACCAGTCAGGTCTTTATCTCGAAAAGCATCACCGCCATGGAGGTGGGTCAAACTTTCTTTCTGAAGATTCCTTTTCCGTTGCATTGTTTTAAAAGGCTTGAGTCGATGTTTCGATGTTTTAGGTCTATCCAACGGTGATCCGCAACACGGCCATCTCTATCCAGTCCACATGCAGTCGCGTCGGCACCATTCTTGCCCCGCAACTCTTCTTCCTTGTGAGTTTTGAGTGTTCAAGTCAAAGTCTAAATTCAGTCGCCATATCGCATTGTGCCCTACATCGTGATGACGGTCCTCTCAGCGATTGACACCTGGAACTTTCAAGTCTTCCTTCCAGAAACCAAAGGCCGCCCTCTGCCCGACGAACTTCCACCCAAGGAACCGCTCTTTGGTCGAAAACGCATAGAACGTGAAATGGAGCCGATTATTCCGTCCAAAATAATATGAAATCACCAAAGGCATAATTCCTCTCTTAATATTTACAAAGCGCGTATGTCTACAAAACAGAGTTCAAGGAGGTTGTCAAGTGCTACAAACGTGTACCATAATAATAAACAGCTTAATCGAAGTAGCATGCACCAGGATCGACAGCGGTTGCAAAGTGGCGCATCAATCATAGTCGTCTGGAATTCCGAGGAAGGTGCCGATGGTGGGGAAGTGGACAGCCGAGAAGCCGTCCGTGCCGCCGACGCCTGCCGCTGGGACAGCCCAATGGGCGCCCCAGGTTGCCTACGGAAAGACTTTCTTATGTTGATGAAGTATACCTGCCCGTTGAGCCAGTCAACTCCAACTGACTCTGGTCGATACCAGTACTTATTTGCATGATCTCGATTGTGCGGGTCGTCGGGGTTTGGCTCCCATAGACCTAGAGTGAAATTGTTTTTTTTCAATTTTGCTAGTTTTATGAAAAAACGCACCTGGCTTCGTGAAGGGTGACCTGGATCGTGTCCTATGCAAGATGCCATGGCTGTCCGTATAGCCATCAAATTTATTGAAGACGTTGCCGGCCCCGTACGCTGCGTCCGACGGAACCACCGGGACTTGTCGGGCTCTGAAGTGAATCGATTATATTTCCTCAAACTTACTTTGCTTTCTCATCGCCGAGGCGCTTCTCGGCAGGCGTTTGTGGCGGCACCAGCAAATCGGTACCCGCTTGCCTCCAATTCATGCAGTCGTTGAGAATAATAGAAAGCAAACTTGGCTCGCCGATGCTTTGCTCGTTGTTTGGCGTGAGCGTGTCTTAGTTTGGTGAGGTGGGCGGACTTTCTAAAGAATTAGAAATGTGGTGCAAGATATTTGAAGAGAAAGCGCTCTAGGCTCTACCCCATGAGCGCTCTAGGAAGTGGTGGAGGCACAATAAGTTCGTCTGTTATAGATTCTCTGAAGCCGCTCGTTGTTGTTGGCCAATCGAGCATTGTTCTGAAAGTTTTTGACTAAACAATGCGCAACGAACATTTCATCCTTGTCTTCGGAAGTTTTTCGAGTGGGAGCACTTTTATGTCGTACAAACGTCGATCTAAACTTCTTATCAAAAGGAAAAACACGACTAAAATGCAGAGTTACCAACCGCGCAAGTCGAAAGTGAAGCGAATAGTCTGTAACCTCCATCGGGTCACGCAACAAATCATTGAATATGGCTGAAGAAACGAATTTTTACCATTTTCAGCTCACCTGCATTAACCCAATGAACTCTGCTGAAGAAAAAGGACAGAAGTATGAGGTGGTCGACAGCCATGATTCTCCTTTCAAACATGACAGTTCCAACTACAGGTGCACAGTTCAACACGCGTTCACGACACGTATGCAGTAAGACGAAGTAATAATTGCCTTTGAAGAAGGTAACAGTTAAAGAGAAATCAAGGGAGAGAATCAAAAAGGGAAGAAGTCAGGCGACCGCACGTCGATTGGTCTCTGAAAGTCGTTTGCGACGGCTCGTCAGGACATGCTTTTGGCTGCAGGTCTCTTTGGCCAAACAAAGCCTGTTCATCCCCTCTCACCTAGCTCACTCGGGGCTCATTGCACAAAAACTCCTCTTTTGGTCTTTTGGATGCATTGTGAACAGGTCCCGTCAGCAGATGTATACACTCACACGCTCACGATTTTGAGGCGAAAAATTGTGTTTTAATTGTCTGTTCGTGAAAAAGTTCTAAAGGTTCTCTCAAAGCTGAAGGTGCCTGCCCCTCTCCCTCTCGTCTCGTCACCGCGTCGACAAAATTGGGATGCTGAAAAGAATTCGGCTGGCTGTAACCTCCATTGTTTCTATTGAAGCTCAATCGTTCGGAGAGCCGTCTTCCACATTGGAATTCTTTATGAGAAGTGGCCCATCCTTTCATTTGTTGTTTACTTCCAGGATCGAATCGGAGAATAATTCCCAAAGCATTCGCTCTGCTCCTGTTTCTCGCGCTTCTCTTGACAGTTCAAGCAGAGTGGGCCATGCAGTGCGACCGCAGGAGACCCATCTGTCCGGCTGGCTGGATATGCACATGCGGAGCCTGGAAGGTCTGCTCCTGCATCGACCTTCCAAAGGGCGTCGCCGGCGAGTTTTCAATGCTGAGTTTCATGACGTTTCTTCTGTTCAATATCTGATCAGCTCGAAACTATTCAATAAAGCGTAAAAACTGGTTGCAATGTTGTACCTACTAAGCATTGAAAGAAAATCTGAACACACTAAAAATGGAACACATGCATGTTCTTCCGGCGGTGAGCTCGAGTCGATCGATGAGCACCGTTGGCATTCTTTCTCCATCTAAAGAAGACGACTGACAAAGAAGCGACGAGGCTGCCGTTGTCGAAGATGACGCACCCACAATCACAACCTACGAACGCGGCTTCTTCTCTTTCCAGTCTCTCTTCAGATGTTCGAAGTCCCGACTCCTCTCTATAGCATGCCGAATAACAGCAGCGCGACTTCTACAGGGATGCTAGAGGAGAGCGTCGCTATCCAAATCTCTTTGCTAGCTTTCTTTGTGCTCGATATTGCAACGACGGCTTTTATGGTCTTTACACTAAGTCGGTGAGAATCAGTCTCATTTTCAAGTTTTACTTACAGAGAAGCCTTCTTTCGTCCTCCAACAAGCTTCAGATTGGCGGTCTAAGCCACCGCCATCAGCTCCATTATTCATTCTTTGTCAGGCGCACTTTTCGTGATCTTCCCTCTGAGGCCGTATTCAATTCGACGTGAAGGCATCTCGTGGTAGCGGCTGCGAGCGACTCCTTCGCCTTGGTTCTTCTTGTCGCTGGGCTGTTCGCCAACGACTCTCACTTGCTCAATGTTGACTTGAAGCTCTCGGGCTTTGTCGGTCTTTTGGTATCGAGACGATCGTCTTTCCCTTCCCGGCCGATGCACCATGTTTTAATGTGGCGGGGCAGTAACGGCCTCGACGAGGGTTCGCTAGCCGGCAGTGGCGAATGCCCGCGACCACTGGTTAAATGGGGGTCGGCGCAACTCAAAAAGGCGGAAGGGGTCGTCTCCTCCGGGCTCCCCAACAAGGCGGAAGGGGTCGTCCCGACTAGACCTTTTGGGGACCGGTGCAGCGGCTTCTCGTCCGGGGTCCCTGGAAAAGCGGGAGGGGTCGTTCCGATTAGACGGTTTAGGGCATTTCCTCTCACAATCAGCTGTTAAGTATTGCAAGTTTGAGATCACGTTGAGAAAATGGCTCATTTCTTCTGTTGCAGATAGCAACCTTTCGGTTAGTAAGATATCCACAACGGTCACATGAAACAAAGGTTTCAACTTCAGTGAGGAACACAGAGAAGAACTTGGATGGGTCAAAAGTCATCGAAAGTGAGGTTTCCAGAACGAAAAACACACCGTTACGGTAGATCAAACGATTGTTCAGCGTTTGATGCTTTATGAACAGAGCCGACTTTCTGTCACATTTTGCGCACTGTTTGCCTATGTTTTGGCATCAAAATGAAGATCCGCACACCCACTTTACCCTAGGACAGGTTTCCGACACGAAACGATGCATTTCACCCCTTCCGCATCAACTTTTAGAAACCGAAAATAAACAGCCAAAAATTTGAAACTTCGAAAGTCGATGTTTCCAAAGCTGTGTATCTTTTTTGTATCGCTGTCTCGACCCCTCCCGACCCCTTGCGTTCGAAAGAGCATTAAATAAGCTACAAAATGAGCTATTAAGCGCCTTCCGAGGACCACTTTTGACCCCTTCCGCAGGGGTCGGCGCAAACGCCATAGTGGCCCGCGCAAACTGGTCCAAAAACGCTACTTTTTCATAATTCTTACAATATCTTTTTTATATCGCTGCCTCGACCCCTCCCGACCCCTTGCGTTCGAAAGAGCATCAAATTAGCTACAAAATGAGCTATCAAGCGCCCTCAGAAGACCACTTTTGACCCCTTCCGCAGGGGTCGGCGCAAACACTATAGTGGCCCGCGCAAACTTTCGTCATCATGAGACGTTTCAAGACCTTTCATCGAGGCGTGTTTTGAGCTGATTTCGACACTATAGGTTTCTGTGGAAGTCTCAGTTGACACCAGCAATGTTGAATGATGCCTGCAGCTCGTTTTCCCTTCAAAATGCCAAAAGTCAGAATTAGCTCTTGGGCCTCCAGGAGCGGAAGGGGTAGGCCCGCGCTGCGCCGACTTGATTTAACCACTGCCCGCGACCACACTCAAAAGCTCAGCCTCGGGAAGAAGTCTCTCCGAGGCAAGCACTCTGTGGTATATGAGAAGAGAGTGCTCGGGCCCTCGATCTTGGACCCATTTGCACAAATATTGTAGACGCTATTTGCAAGGAGAAATAGCGGCTACATGACTGGCCGCACAGCCTCCTCCCTCTCCTTTCTATCCGACTGAGCGAAGGCGGGAATGACACCGCATCTCTTCGCTTTTATCTATTCTCACACGGCCGCTTATAGTTGAGCATGAGGGAGTCGTATCCTTCATGATTCCCACCACAAAAAGGATGGAGTCGTGGACTACAACAACACTGAGGGCCTCAAATGAAATCGTCGAAGACAAGGCGCATTGACACTTATGTACGAACGAGCCGCCATGAACAATGAAAATAGTTTGCGCGTTATTTCATTGTTGAGTGTAGAAATTTGCGAAGATAAAACTGTTTGAAGGTGGTACTAAACAGTGCTGATTGTGAGCACTTGTGAAATTTTGTGACGGTATGATCGTCACAAGTGCCAAGCTCTTTCTCTTTTTTTCTTTGGTCTTCCGTTCACTAAGCAAGCCAAAAAGTGACGTCCCTGCAAACCATAATGTCCGATTTTCGCTTACGAAGCTTGAAGCCATGGTGGCCTGTTCTTGCAAACACTGCCTGATTGTCAATGATGCGCACTTGTTGAGAACTCACGACATTTACATAGGCGGATTTTGCATGTAAACGGCCGACTCGTATGCCGCCCTACTCTCAGAGTAGGCCTACCCGGATAGACTTACCCGATCGAATAAGCTTACCCGCCCGTCATCGCTTAAGCTTACCCGCCCGTCGTCATTTTTTTGCCATTCTCATCGCCCCCGGCGCTTCCCGCCGGGGGCGATGACTATGGCAAAAAAATATCCAAAACGGTCCGAAGATAAACTCGTTCGAATGTTCACCTGTGGCGAAACGTTTCTCATTTTCTCATCGCCCACAAGTTGGGAAAAAATTGTGTTTTAACTGTGTGCTTGTGAAAAACTTCTGAAGGTTCTCTCAAAGCTGAAAATGCCTGGCTTTCTCCCTATCATCTCATCACGCACCGACAAAATTGAGATGCTGAAGAGAATCCGCCATTGTGTTCACTGAAGCCCAGTCTTTCGGTCGGCGCTCTTTCACTTTGTCGCAATCCCTTATGAGAAGTGGCCCATCCTTTCATTTGTTGTTTACTTCCAGGATCGAATCGGAGAATGATTCCCAAAGCATTTCTCCTGCTCCTGTTCTTTTGCGTCGCGCTTCTCTCAAAAGTAGAAGCGGAGTGGGCCCCGCAATGCGACCGCCGGAGACCTATCTGTCCAGCTGGCTGGAAATGCTCGTGTGGATCATGGAAGGTCTGCGTATGCATCGACTTCACAAAAGGCGTCGCCGGTTTTTCAATTCTGAGCTTTATGACGTTTCTTATGTTCCAATTACGAGCGATTTGAGCCTATTCAATAAAGCAAGAAAGCATGATGTTGTAATTCGCGCGTTTGAAGGAAAATATCGACACAGTGAAATGTAACGACTAAGTTTTGGGTGTTTAAATAATGGAGCCTTTGGCCATTCGTAACGGTCTTTGAGACCCAGTGTTCCAATCTAGAGGCAAAAGCCCCGACAGAAAAGCCCGTGGATATAATATCTCCCTCTCACAGCGAAATGATAGAGTCAGCATTCCGAGAGGTTTTCGCGCTGTTGTCTAGCCGTCGTTTTCTTAACTGAAGCACTTTCTCAACCACCAAAGATGACTTTCGTCGTCGTCCTTGCTTTTTTTTTGGTTTTCCGAAAAGATCTTCGATTCTTCAATTTAGACACCCATTGAAGCTTTGAAGCAGAATAAAAAGGCAACCGTGCAATTTAAAAGCGATGATCATCAGCAGCTATAGTCTGTCCTCTCTCACAACAGTTCGAATTTCATTTCAGCACGTGTTTACGACTCCCATGCAGCAAGATGATGTTAACATTGTCTTTGAAGAAGGTAACGACCACCGAATTCGATTTCAGCGCAAACTCATAAATGCAATCCAAAAAAAATGTTATTGCGAAAAGACAATGACGTTACACAATAATGTCAACTGACAGTGAGACCTTGAAGTGTTCGAATTGAGCGAATAAGTCGCTGTTCCGTTCAAAGGAGACAAGCAGCCCAACGCGGCGCACGTTCTGTTCAAACTTGGCGAGAATTCCCCGCTTTGTATGAAGTCGCAATCGATTATAGACCGTTTCGCGTCGCAGACGCCTTGGCTTGAGAATTCGTGCCCGTGGAAACTGTTTCTCCATAAAAGTGACACAAGTAAGAAATTCCGAAAGCTCGTCGATGTGAAAGGAGATCTGAAACGCTGTGCATGACGTTCGGTTCTGAGCAGCACGCGTGCGTCGCGTAAACCGAAGAAGGGTGGAAATGAAAGCGCGGGCGGTGCCGTACGATTTCGAAGCGCCGACTTGAGCACAACACGTTGTGCCAACGACCAACGAATTGCATCGAAGATCGAGCAACGTGAGCAAGGTCGACGATTTCAAACCATCGAAGCCGAGATCAAGCCGTCGAGCAGGAAGCAGCTGACGAAATGCGCTGATGTCTTCCACAACAGTCCCTGACGAGACTGCGATTGATTCGCAGTCAGGGCAATCGTCTAGAAACTCGGCAACTGCAAGCTGTTCAGGGTCGTCAAATTTCTGTAGTCCAATATCAAGACGTTGAATATTTGGCGAAAGCTGTCGAAAACACTGCAAGCGGCGTTATATTAGAGATCTTGGAAAACTTACATTTCTTATTTGCTCGAAGACGTCCAACTCTATGCCCCGCACCAGAACATCACATTTAAGTGTTCCGCGTGGACGATTAAAAAATCCTGCCAATGGGCTAGCAAAAATTATTTCAATTGCTTCTTTTAGAATGTTATCATCTGGATAAGTGAGCCCAAGGTTGAGTTCAAAAGATCGCGAGCGACCTTCCGTGTAAATATACGAACCGAAATTACGTGCTTCACGCACGGCCAAAAATTCCAAGTTAATGTACTTCACTGACATTCTGTCAATAAACTGCGTTATCGTTGCGCGAATTTTGCGATTTAAATGACAAAGATCAAAGAATGGTCGTAATGAGAAGTCAGTGATTGTTAGCCGCGTTTTTGGTGAGACAAAATAGAAACCAGTATAATTGGCGCAAAAAATATCCAAAACGGCCGCCATGCCGAAGGTGAACGAGAACGTTAGTCTACGTTCCAAACTATTACACACACTGACCCTTCTTCCCATGTCGCTAGGAACTCTTGCAATTAGCACTTTGAATGTTTTCAGACGTAAGAGTTGAGCCGATGTCATATGGCAGCGTTTGCCCAAACGAATCGATATATGGACCCAATCCTATGATCTTTCTTTCGGTTCGTATTGTATCACTAATTGCCTTCATGTTTTATTTTACCCATTGAAATGCATATCACGCAATTGAGAGTTGTGTTCCGTTCATTCTTTGGCTGGAAGTCGAGTCACGGCTGGCATTTTACAAACACCGTAGAATTTCTGCAAGTCAGAGTTGTTTTGATTGCGAAAGGAACATTACCAGAGTCTCCACTGAAGTATACCAGTAAGGACCGTCCGATCCGACGCTGCTCGTGTTGAAAACTACCGGAGTAATCGTCTGTACATTTTTTGCATTGAATAAAAGAAAAATTGGAGCTACCGTATAATTACCGCCAAGTGGATTCGCCGGGTCTTCGTTGGTATAGTCGACGGGCGTCTCATCCGCCCATTCCCAAGCGCCGAAGTCATAAGCCAGACCCAACCAGAAGACGTTCGGATCACAAGACCCATTCGTCGGAGCCTGTCCTATGAGAGTACGGTAGTTGTACCTTCAAGACTTTGTCAAACCTGTGAACATTTGAGTAATTTGCTGGTTCTCAGTAGCGCTATGAATCGACGCCAGCAACGCGCCTTCCAGATCACACTCAATGTACGCAAACGCATAGCTGACGCAGTTTGAGAGCAGCTGAAGGCTCGCCTGTCTTCAGAAAGAGAAGCATACATGATAGCAGAAGCCGGTGAACGAGTTGTAGACGTAGTTGGCGCTCGAGCATGGACCTGAGCTTTATCCAAAGCTATTTGATTTCACTGACTTGGTGTTGTAAACGGAACAGGTGTGGACGGAGGAGTTGTTGGCGGAGCTGGTGTCGTTGTTGCCTGAACATTTTTGTGAGCAAAACGACAAAAAACCCTTACAAATGAGAACTGGCAGACGTAGTTGAGGCGCTGGTTGCAGTCCACCGAGATCCACGAGCGCTGTCCAACATAGTGCCCGATGCAGTCGCGACCCGGCCGTGGCTCACCTAGATTTTAAAACTCGTTCTACAGAGCTGTCAAAGAGGGTATTTCCAGTGGCTTTCCAGTTTTCTCAGGTCTTGGTGCCATTGCATGGCCCATCCCTCGGGGAGTGTTTTTTGTTCTGACAGTCTTATGCGTTTTTGCGTTCTGTTGAAAATAAAGGGAAAATGAAAATCTTGGTCTCGAAAATACCCCGTTTTGAAGAATATTTTTTAGTCGTCTGGGCCTTGCCGCTAGAAATGGGATCAGGTTGTTTCCTGGGTCAGAATTCAACGACGAATCGCTCTGTGTCGTTGAAATCCCACGGCTAAATTCTAAAATCGCCAAAAATGGCAATTTTTGGGGAAGAGGGAGGAGTAAATTACCGTAATCCAGGATCGTTTACTTCACCCGTATGCGGGTCGCAACTAATTTTTTGACATGTTGTAGCACTCCCGAAGCTACATCTTTTGGTACCAAACAGTGGGCAAAAAAGCGAAGCCCGCGGGGGAAAACAGCGACTCGTAACTTCTCGTAGGTCAAAGTTGGCAACAAAACGGTCTCCGTTACAGGCTTTTCTTCAAATAACCGTCTTCCAAAACATCGATTTTCGAATCCGGCGGCCTCGATTACCCCT
>JAQIXL010000696.1:0-26291 GCA_034700245.1 Poikilolaimus oxycercus | reverse complement strand
CGAAGTTTGGTTTGGAGAGGGAAACCAAACTTCTCCTTTAAGAATTTCGTTACTTTTGCGGCTTTTGACTCCACCAAACTTCATCGTTAAGGAATTTCGCTACTTTGAAGGCCTTTAGAGCAAACCAAACTTCCCCTTTTTACGAGCAGTTTTTATAACAGAGAATTTCGCTATTTTTCTTCAGGTGCAGAGCACCTCTATTTGTCGCTTGCTGAGCTACATTGCCTATGTGAGCTAGGGCAATAAGAACACAACTCGTTTGCATTCTTTGCTGACCCGTAGAAAGCCTCGCTCTGCTTTCGCTTCGGCAGGTACGGGGCTGCGCGGCACCTGGCGTGCATGTGCTCATGAAAATCTTCCTCTCCGGCTGTCCCAAGAAAAACGATTCTGATGTCTCTTAAAAAGCACGGAAGTTTGCCTCGTACGTTTCACGGGTTCAAGTTTTGGCAGTCTTTTGGGCTTCCAGTTGACCTGAAACTTTCCGATTTCGAGATGGGCATATGTTTGGCTCAAACTCCACTAATCCGAAAGTTCTTACCACGGGCATAATCTCCGTTTCCGGGGCTTTCGAATGGTATATTTCGTTCCCAAAAAGTCGCAGAAAAAAGGCCCTAAACCCCTGGACAGATTCAACTCGACAAGCAAGCAAGCAAGCAAGCAAGCAAACAAACGGACACCAAACTTTTTGTACACATAAAATCTGCTGTAACTTTCTGTCCACTTGGCCGATTTCTGTGAATTTTGGATATGTTGTAGAGCTCGGCGAGAGCTACACGAGGCTTTTTGAATTGGCTCAAAAGGTTGAGAAAAACACAAGTAACGGCAAAAAGTAGACTTTGAAAAAGTGCCGACTGCGGGGGCAAACCAAACTTCAGGCGGCGCTTCGCGCCGCCTGGCATGGGTACACGGGGACGAGGACGAAACGGTGTTCAACGAGCAAAAACCGCGCCAGGACAGGATGTTCGAAGTGAAACCACGAGGAGCATGGCCTATAAATGGCTTAGGCGAAACTGGAAAAGGCAGGTGAACTCGCCAACTCCCAACTCAGGCAGGCAAGAAGACAAGATGCAGTCTTTGTATTGAGAGAGAGACCGGGAGCTGTGGGAGAGAGGCGAAGGAGGAGGGAGGCCGCGGTGAGAGACGAAAGATAAGACACGTGCCGTGGTCGCCGATGGGGCGAGACTGAGACACGCGCCGTGCTCGCGCCTTCTTCACCACAGCGAGTCCTCGTTTCGCTTGTGACTGGGGACAAGCAAGTCACAGAAGCACATTCTTCACATCGTGGACGGGCACAGTTAGGGACGCGAAGGCTGTAAAAGGGAGGAGACCAGGCTACAATCAGCTACGTCGGTTAAAAGGGTGAAAGATGAAAGAAGAGGGATTGTTGAAAGTACCGCTAAACTTCTTTTCACGACTTGATAATGAGCATTCAATGAAACATCGGTACTTCACAGTCTTCTTGAAGCCAGCACCAGCTGCCAAGAAGAGAGACCATTTTTATACTCCTCGCACTTCGCGCTGACAATGAGATGACAAAACAGGAGCAAAGAGCAAGAAGGTGGAGAAGGCGGACGCAGCACGCGGCGAGTCGGCCGAAGTGGGCGACGAGGGGGCGACGACGGAGAGAGGAGAAGAGAAGAAGAAGGAGGAGAGGAGAGGGACCCGTTTCGGTCGGAGCATCACGGGCGTCGCCGTCGAGGCCGAGGCCCCTGGCGGGACGAGGAGCACGCGACTCTCTCCTCCCTCCTCCTCCTTCACCTTCTTCTTCTTCTCTTCTGTGGTGGTTTGAAGTTTGTGGTTCGTCACCAATCGAGACAGGAGGAAAGGAGAAGAGAGCACTTTTTGAATCTTGGAATCTCGAGAAGAGCACGTAAACAGAGCAGACGGCGAAGTTGGAACGATGACAAAGAGGGAACGGGGATTAAAGAACAACACAATTTCTTTCAAAACACCTCGTCATTTGAGTTCAACTGAAGACCTTTAAAATGGGTGAGTTTCAACAAGATGAAAGGAATGAAACCTTGGAAATGGATTAACTCGTTGACAGTCTCACATGAACACGCCACATAATAAACTGAAGAAGTTTCAAAAACTGTTGATAATCAGCGCAATTTGGAAATAGACCGTTCACATGCACGTTGTCCGGGAAACCAAACCCATCAAAAAAGCCGAGAATTTCTGAGCTCAATTTCAAAAGCGAGGAAAACCAAGTCGACATAGCGGTCTTCAGACGAACCGTCGACGGAGAAGAAAAGAGGACGAAAACAAGGCAACAACAGCGAGCAACAAGTGCGTGTTTTGATGGCCCCATTCTGGCCTCCCCGCGGGGCACACCGTCGCCCGCCATCTAAAGGACACCTCGGGGCTCCCATCCGGGACCTTGGCCAACCTTCTACTTTGTTCGTTCGATAATCTTTCGAGTTCCTTCGAAATGTTGAAGAGAAGAAGAAGGAAAGATTAAAATTAAAGCTGCCTCTTCGGCGCACGCCGACGACTGTTCAGCGCTTTGGAACCGATGATCAAATACGTTTGCGCTGTCGAAAAGAAGGCGAAGGTGTTTACGTCTCGAGACTGCGGTGGAGGAAGAGGGAGGGAGTGCATATTTGAAAGCGAGTGAAGATCGAGAGAGGGACGAGGGAAGATGACTCAGAAGTCGTGAAGACTTGAGGTCTTGGCACACACGCGGGGAAGACCTCGAAAAGCGATTCGCACGCGAGCTCGACAGCTGAAAGCCAAAAATCAAGGGCTTCGAGGGAAACAAAAATGGTAAACCCGGGAGACAATTCATTGCACAGTCGGGAATGCCCTCTTTTTGAGGCACGCTTGAAGCCTAACAGTTTGCAAAAGTTTGATTCATTAACCAAGAAAACCGAGGCATTTTTGGCAAGCAGTTTCTTTATCGAAAAGCTCAAGTGGAACGATGCGAATCTTGCTGCAAGATAAGCTTCATCTTTATGGCTTTACCGTTGTGCCGGATCTGCTCCATTCCCAGGTACATATGCCTCGCTCAATTCAGAATCAACTAACGATTTGAAAAAAAAACTTGAGTTTCAGGAGTGTTCTGAAAGCTGAACAGCAGTTCTCTATGCAATTAGTAGTCGTGTCCGGGCATTTAGCAAAATCGAGCGCGTGCATTCCTACTGCCGTAAGTCTCACTTTCGCCGGATCTCTTATGTCGGTGCTTAGCGGTGCTGATCAGCTCTTCTCCACTTCGAGAGCGGCGATCCCCTTCCTTCCCCTCCCTTCCACTTCCTCGCACAGTCACTCTTCCCCTTCTCATCCTCTTCACCCTTTCTCCTTATCCACACGAGAGTCTCTACTAAGCTCGTGTGGCTGTTTAGTCTTTCTGTAACTCGATTTCGCTCTTTTCTCATGAATTACGTCAACTTACGCCTCGCAACTAGCTGAATGCCTCTGAAAGGATTAGGAGCACCCGCTCTCGTCATATTTTGGTCACTGAAATAATCCTCGCACGCAAGAGTTTCACTCTTCAAAGACAAGCGTTCCCTCAGCAACGACGCCATGAGGAGATCAGAACAACTGCTGTCTCGTCTTCCTCGCCGCCCTCGCTCTCGTCCCTCAGGTGACTCAAAACTCCTCATGTTGCCCATCTCGCCACTCTTCTTGCCAACTCTCGAGCTACTGGAATAGTTCTTTTCTGAGCCTCGAGTTTTGGGCGTGAGACTGCCTTTGACTTTCCTTTGCACGGTCACATTCCTTCTCCTTTACGTGCACAGGTTTTGCCTTCCGAGTTTGGTCAATTCATGCTTCCTCATTCTTTCTCTTTGCCTTTTAACCTCCTCGGTTTCTTCGTTTGTACTTGTAAATGAGCATATTTTTCAATTCGCTAATGGACCCCTAATGCAGTTTTTCAAAATCAAAAATTTTCATCAATAAGCACCCTGTGAGTGTCAAAAATCACTGCTTCTTACACTCTTTGTTGCGGCGGCGAGGGAGGTGGAGGAGGCGAGAGTGCGAGTGAGGGGCGAGTGTACTAAAGACCGATGGCGTCTCGACACGTTTCGAGTACTCCTTCTCCCTCTCCTTTCCCCTTCCTTCTCGCCTCCCTCTCTCGGCAGAAGAGGAGAAGAAGAAGGAGAACCAGGAAACGACGGCCGTCTGGCTGGAAAAATAATGACGCCATTGCATTGAAGCCTCTCTCTCTCTTCTCTTTGAGTCATTCTTTCATTGCGTTTGGAGAAACTATTTTGTTGACCGACTTTTTCGTGGATGTTTTCGTTTGTATGAAAGCATTTCCGCGACAAAAGCGAAGACTGTGTGAGTTTCAAATTGTCTGAGTTTCAGAATGTTTCGGATATCACTGCTAATCCTTCTCTCAACCTTTGTGGTGAGTCTCTTTCGTCCGACGTTTCGTCACTCCACGCAACTCGAGCTGCTTTCGAAATTTATTGAACCCGGGGCTGAAAGAAAAACACAGCCGGGGAGGCGCGAGACTCCTCATAATTTCATATTCCCAACCGCCGAGGGCATTCTCTGTCGCGTATCGGATGTTTGCACAGGAGAGGAGAAGGACGACGAGGGAGAGGCTAGAAGCGGGAGCCGCCGTGCGTCTCTTCGTTGGGGCCCGCTTTGCTTCCCCGCCCTCCAGCTCCAGCCGCTCTCCACGTCGGCCTCCCCCTTCTGGGCCTAATATCGCATGTGCGTCTGCCGGCCGGCGGGGCGCTGTGTCTCACGCTCGCCGTCGCTGCTTCCTCTCTCTTGTGTAATCTTGCACTCACGTTCCTTCGACCAAAGTCCGCTCAGCTGAAAGTTCAATGTCTTGTGTTCCACCTCTTTGAGGAATATGATTTGATTTCCGTTCTCAGATGATTGACCGCTACACTTGGAAGAGGAGAGGGGGGGGGGGGGGGGGGAAGCAGTCACGGGAGAGTGCTCCTCCCCTCGTCGCAATTCAGACCGCTCATTAGCATTATTCGACGACGTCGTCGACGCCGCGTCACCCTCCTCCCCCGCCTTCTTTTTCGCTCCTTTCCTCACCCTTCTCGGTGCTTCGTCCTTGCGATGCTCTTTTGAGGAAAAGAAATTCTGCTTCCTCTCAGCTTTTCACTCGGCAAAAGGACGTCAACGGACGTGCGTCGAGAAGTCGCTTCTCATCAAATTCTCATGACCAAATGACCCACCTTCACGCTTTTTGGCGAGGGGCGTGACGAATTTCGCTTGATTCGATGGCATTTATAAAGGCTTCAACTAGATTCAAGGACGTCTGCCTGGGCAGAAATTCCTCTTTGTCCTCATTTAATCTTTTGATAGGGGTGGGAAAAATGAAGAGCCAGTGACGGCGAGATGGACGGCTGCGCCTATCAATCGCGTGGTTGACGTTTGGGGGAAGGGGTCGTCTAGTACACGAAACGCCGCTCGCATACCCTCTCGGTCACCTTCTCAGACAGTCTCAAGATTGTCGTAGACAGCAGTCTTTGCAGTCTGTTTCACCGCTTGAATGTTGTCTTTTTGTTATTTCAAAGTGAATGGTTGGCGCTTCGTCTTTTGAAAAAAAAATGTAACGCTTTCAGCTTACCGCCACCACGGCCTCAGTGGCGATTGTCGGCGGCGGCTTAGCGGGCGTCGGCGCCGCGCGACGACTCCGTCACCACGGGGTCTCCTTCGTGCTCTTCGAGGCCGAGGACCGCCTCGGCGGGCGGGTCAAGCCCGAACCATATCGTAAGTTCTACTTTATTTCTCATAAGTTTCGCCGCTCTCTCTTTTCAGATGACGGCTTTCTTCAACACGGCGCCGAGTTCATCAATGGCCAGGCGAATCCGATGTACAAGTTGGCGAAGAAGCTGGGAATCCTCGGCGAGTCCGTCGCCGACTACGAGTACATGGAGGAGTCGGCTTCCTTCGGCAGCTGTCCCGTGAAAATGTTTGTTTGATCTCGGTGAACCAAGAATTTCAATGAAATGAATGCAATTTGACCATTTCAGGGCCGACGTTGAAGAATTTGCGAAGTTCGCTCATGCTCTCGAAGCTAAGTATGTGGAGCTTGCCGATAAAACGGACAACACTGAAGTCTCCATTGGACAACTCTTCCAGAAGGACTATGAGAACTTCCTCAAGGTATTCCTCTCAACAAGTCTTTGAAGTAAAAATTCAGAAACACGATCGGATGTCACGAAGAAATGTGTTTGACAGCCTCGCGCGTCGCTATCTTCGCTATTATGAAGGAGAGTGGTCGTCGCCGGCGGACGAGTTGGCCCTTCAGAACTTCTACCAGTGGGATGATGGCACGAACGACAGCGCCTCTTACACTCTTGACAAGCGAGGATTTCAAGTCGTTCTACTAGCTTGCAATGAAAACTCGAATTTAGGCAATTCTGGAAGAGCTATTGAAGGATTTTCCTTTGGATCAAGTGCGTTTCAAGTCGCGCGTTACAAACATCGACTATTCAGGTAATTCGATGAGCGAGCGGAATGCATCTTTTTTGGCAGTCGGATAATTTCAATGGGTGTGTTTCAATGAGGGAAAGTTAATGCCAATGATTTTTCTGCGAGTTCTCACCAAGGAATCACACTCCAAAGAAAACCTTTGCAGGTTCAAAAATCCAGCTTACTCTGTCGGATGCATCGCCAGCTGAGACTTTCGATGCAGTTATCATCGCCGTCCCTCTCGGCCATCTCAAGCGTTTCCAGCATTCCTTGTTCACACCTCCCTTGCCGAAAACGAAGATTCAAGCCATCAAAGATATTGGTTTGTTTGCTTTTACGCCAAACATTTGAACCTTTCAGGCTTCGGCCACATGTCCAAAGTGTTCTTGGAGTACGCGCATCCCTTCTGGTCACCGACTACGAAGGCCATTTTGCCTGTTCGCATCGATGGCTGTCAGAAACATTCAACGCTTCGCGACGCCTTTAGCAATCTTCAGCCGCTGGCCTGGAGGGAGAACGTGAGTCGGAGACCTCACAGAAAGCAGCCATTCCAGGTGTTGGTGGCTTGGCTCTCTGGTCAAGGCTCAATGCTAGTTGACCAGACAGACGATGCCCAGATCTCGAAGCAAGTCACCGAACATCTTCGTGAAATGCTTCTCGATCCCAGCATTCCAGAACCGAAGCAGATCATTCGGTAACGAATTTTATTTGTTTCATTTTGAAAGTTTTTCCAATTCTCCCCGATCGACTAGCAAAAAGCAAAGTTCAGCTCTCAATAAGCACAATTTCAGAAACCGATGGTCTTCCGACGAGCTCTACCTCGGCAGCTATTCCTTCTTGACGCCCGAAGCCGTCAACGACAGCGACGACGCGTATGCGGACATGGCAGCGCCAGTGGTCGTGGCAAAGAAGCCTCGCCTTCTCTTCGCCGGCGAGGCGACTCACTCGACGCTCTATCAAACCACCTCGGGAGCTTTCCTCAGCGGACAACGTGAAGCTGATCGAATCAAAAAATTCCTTGATGAAGTCGGATTTGACAGGAACTGAGAAGTTTAGACGCCTTTTGTGGCTTTAGTCGACGACTTTTCCTCTTCCAATTTGTGGCCTTTCTTCGCACATTCCAACCAACCTTTCACTTCGATTTAAACAAAAGAATGCGAGTCTTCTTTTCCTCAATCCGTGAACTGGGATAAACATTTCGACATTCAACTTGTATCTCTGCTTATGTTAAAAGTGTTCCAGGCAATGTCAGCTTGGTTTTTCTCGGTTCGCAGTTTCCACTTTGCAGAGGAGGGCGCGACCCGTTGCTGTTTGATTGCACAACCTTGCGAGGAGAAGAGACTGGCACCAAGGCTCCTCGTGAGAGCTCAGTGTCCCCATATGGCCTCATATGACCTGCTCGTCTTTAACTTTTTATGCCACTTCAACTTATTTCTCAATTAAAACATTGCAGACTTCAATGCCGGAGCCGGAGGTCCCTCATCGCGGCGGCCATCACGCCAATGAGAAGATCTACCGGCGCCGCCTCGTCTCCATCTGCCCCGATATGATAGTCCGTCGAGTGGGGGACAACTGGCGGTTCAGAACTCTTGAGCCCACATTGGTCTGTCTCTTTCCCTGTCGACTTCAATGAATAATTTCAGCGCTCGAAGTTTGACTGCAACGTGGAAGACCCATTCGACCTCCTCGCCGCCAACATGACATATTCGCTGAACAAACGTGGCCGCTGGAGGATCCCCGAAATGATGAAAGAAGACATTCGTGGATGCGTGGTATGGACACTGATCTTTTGACTTATGGCGAAATTTCTTCAGGGAGAGGAAAAGAATGTCGTTGCCGTCGAGTACCATCACGACAGTTCCCGTGTAGTTTGGGACACGGGACTGTTCAGCGGGAATTTCAAAATCTACGAGAAGGCGAGTCGAGCTGAGGCGGTTCGGCTCCACGCCCTGGAAGACGGAGAAGAGAGCCACGTGGAGGCGCGCCACACGAAGATTCACGAGATTGCAAGGTGTGATGAAAGTCTTGCACAACAAACAATTTCCTTTTCTGCAGAAAGAACACACAGACTCGACGTGTCATGGACCATGCAGAGGAAATTGACCAGAAAAAGCATCTGCGAGTGGACTACGCCATTTCTCAGACAAAACATAATAAGAGCATGCTCAACAGGCACATGAAATCGTAAGGGATTTAATTGAATTAAAAAACTTTTCAGACTTTGGTGCCATAACGATCATCCGAAACTCCTTCGACGATTGGAGCAACGTCGTGACACTCTCCGGGACATCCTTGAGTGGAAGCAGGACAATTGTTGTGCGTGTATGCGCCATGAGAGAGATGCCGCCGATGCTGAAGATTGGTGGACTCAGTGAGTTCGGCTGTAAAATAATGAAGTTCAATTCTTTTTCAGATTTGAAGACGAAGATGAAGATCAATTCTCTGACGGTGAGAATTCTGACAATGAAAATGAGGAATCGCTTCAAGCAGAAGAGGACAGCTCCGATTCCATCGAGGATTGGGAGATGGTCTCCTCGGATGGCGACTTCGACATCATCAACGAGTAAACTAATGCGGTGTATTGTATTGAAAAGAGCTGTAGAAATCTTGTAAATAAAAGTCCGGGTGACGTTATCCGCATTCAAACAAACGAGACTCAATACTGTTCAATAACTTCTTTTCGAACTGTTTTAGAGATTCGAAATGACATCGACCTCGAGTGGTCGGATGTTGACAACTAAATTTCCGGAACCGGCTTCGATGGCAAAACTGCGTTTATTTCGATTGTTTACATTGGAAAAAATGAAAACAGTTCTCCAACAAGCAACGCCTCCAATAAACACAATCGGCGCTTCACTATTCAGTGTATCGCCTTTCGATGGCGGTCGTCGTGGTTCTCGCTCTGTTCGTCACAGTCCTCAATGCTCAAAATCTGATATCTGGAAAGGTTTTATTCTTCCTCCTTAAAATCCGAAAACTCCTGTTTTAGAACATTTCGTTCACAAATCCATGCGACAATTTCTACGAGTACGCTTGCAAGTCAACAAATGGAGAACATCCTGCTGCCAATAGCTTTGTAAACTTGTTTGATTTACTCAACAGCGAGTTAAACGGTAAATGTATCCTCCTTTTTGGACTTCTATGTTGTTCGAACATTGTGTGCTCACTTCGTTGTATGCGCGACTGTTTTGTATTGCCATGTCTTCAGCACTCTTCATCGAGCAAGCAAGGCAAACTTGGAGCGGCTCGGCATTTGACAAGCTTTCGCTGCTTTACAGCAGTTTCCATAAGGTCTTCAACATCACTGACAAGTCTTGTGAGTCTGAAACCGTCGAGAGGAGAGCTGGTATCATAGTCCAGGCAACGTCTAAAGCAAAATTAAAGAAGTTCGAATTTTTCAGATGCTAGGAGACTCGGAGATTTTCGTTAGCCCGTCTTCCAAAGCCAATCTGACTAGGCAGCTTGCTGGAGTGGCTCGGTTCTCACAAGATCGATGGTCCCTCCTGGATTTCGAGTTCTTTTCACCACGACTCGAGGCTGACCCCGCAACCAACACGACCGTTTTAACAGTTCCGCAACACGTTTACAAAATATTGTATTTCGCCGGATTCTAGGTCTTTTCCTATCGCAAACGATCGCGCAATAGCATCTCCGGTGACAATTTCGACCGGAACACAGTAAGTGGCCCTTCTGAAAAACACTTGTCAAGCTTCGCGAACTATTGAATAGAAACAACTTCGTGGTTGACGACGCAAACATCGAGCGTCACATCGAGTTCAATCATGAGCTCGAACGAGTGGATGGGGCGAATCGCTGCAATGCAAGTGTCGACTGTGATGTTCTCATCCACATCAACACTCTACAAAACCTGATTCCTGTCGTAAGAACCGCTGATAGATTTTCAATAAACTTCAGCTCAACTGGACTTCCTTCATACAAGAAATCTATCCTGCTGATGTCGCCGACTTTCTGCTACGACCTTCTGAATCAAGACCCGTAATTCGACTTAAAAACGCCGCTTACGCAAAGGCGCTGGGAGAGTTGCTCCAGAAAACAGCCCCTGCGACGTTGACCAACTACCTCGGCATCGGATTGCTCAAACGACTTGAGAAGCTCACGAACGAAACGGATCTTTCGCCCTTTGGGTGCTTCAGTCATTGGCACCATCCACTTAGTATTTCCGTTTTGGATCTCGAAGCGTTTTACTATCAAAAGCGATTCCCACAAGTGAAGCCTTCAACTGTCGAAGAACTTGCCTCGGACCTTCGCAATATCTTTGTGGACTTTCTGGATAACGGCATCAGTTGGTTGGATGCGGATACAAGAGCAGCGCTTGTTCAACGATTCCGCGAGGCTCGAATCATCTTTGGCTCTAACCCCAACGGAGACCCTAAGGACATGTATAACGTGGAAAAACTCGACGAACTTTATGGAGAGGTTTTCGGGTTCTCTAAACAAATTATCCAGTACGTTTAGTTGAATATTGCGCCTGGCCAAACACCATCGGAAATAGTGAACAACTTTCTTGAATGGAGGTTCAATATTCGTGCCCGTGAGTACGTCAGTCTACGACCAAAGCATCTCGTCAACAATTTCGTCTTGACCAGCTGGCCGGTCTACGTCAAAGATGATAATCTTTTGGGTGAGTCGCTTTTATACCTAGAAAAAAAAATCTGTTCCAGCACTACCGATAGTAGCAGCCAGCGTATTCTTTTCCAAGGATGCGGCTGAAGCGTAAGCTAGAGGGTTTTATAAAAGAACAACAGCAATTTCAGGGAAAGAAATCGAGTACACTTCGATTCACATGTCGCAGACCATTTAGCCTTTATTCGTAAGAAATTTTCCGCTGTTTTAAATTTTTTAAAAATCTTTAAAAAACAAAAACAAAGATAGAGCAAAGTTTCCATCATCTCATCGTGTTGTTTAGTGTCTCTTCATCTGAGCGGCAACTCAGTGTCAAACGCTACGCGTGAAACGCTTTTTAATCGCGCATCCTGCTTAACAAGCCGCTCATACGAATCGGTAAGAATTATCAAACCTTCAGAGCATTTTAAAAAGAAAAAAATCATTAGAACTCTGATTCGAACAGCGTTGACCACAAAACAACTTTCAGTGGCCCATGCAGATGGCGATAGAAAGTCTTCGTCTCTATCTTACATACAAGGTATAAGTTGCAGTACTTAAAAAATGTGTTGTTTTTAGGCGTATCAAAAGCGTCTCTCGGCTTCATTAGCAAAGCAGACACGGCTCGGTCGAGCCAACGTCGATGTAGCAGAACAAACTTTCTTTAACAACTATGTGAAGGTTAGCCTCTCTCACTCTATTTAATGCGATCATGACTAGGGCATTTGCTCGAAGTTGTCTCCGACCGATCTCCACCAGGTAAGAGTTCTGTGAAATGTTCTGCAAACATTTTAGATTCTTTCCAATTTCTCGGAATTCGCCAAAGCATTCTCTTGCCCGAAAGGCGAAAGGTTAAATGTCTCAAGTCGCTGCACGGTGTGGCAATGGGCAGCGAGAAACGGTCCGTAGAGGGCTTCATCAGTGGTTGTTTGAAAATGTTTTGGCAATTTAATTTTTTATCGTGAATAAAGACTTGACTTGCCGTTGCCGAGACGATCCATAGTGAGCGCTTGGATGTCAGCCTTCTTCATCATCTTTGCCAGCTCTTTTGCCAGTTTCAATGTAATTGAGTCTAAATTTCTCAGAAAAAAGCACTGACACTCTAATTGGGTTTGTGACTTCAGAGGAAAACACTTCACTCTGTCAATAAAAAAATTCTGCTTGCCGACATGGAACAGCTGAATTAGTGTAGTGTAACCGTAGTCTGGCAGAAAGTACGCGTAGTTTCGTCCAAGTGTTGCTTTCACTGTTGGGGCGAGGGCAACGAACCCGTCTTCAAGCATCAACACTCGGCCATAAATATGAGCCATGCCGGACGCAGCAGGTGAGCTGCAATGTCTCCCCTACTTCTTGCTTTCGTCTTCATTGCTGTGCTCTACTACATCGTTGCGTTTTATCGAGAGGTCCGCCGTTTCCCGGCCGGACCACGACCCTTGCCACTCATCGGAAATCTTCACAAGGTAGGGATCCAAAACTTTTTTGGTATCAAAAACTGATGTAGCTACCTGTGATTGATCTTCATCTGCACGTCTCGAAGCTGCGCGAGAAATTCGGACCCGTTCTCACTCTCTGGCAGCCACATCCAGTTGTTTTCCTTGTCGACTATGCTCATATCAAGGATGCTTTTGTCACTCATGGTTAGCTTCTTGTCTCTCGCGGATAACAACCAATCCCACGCGATGACTACACGGGCCGGCCTGTGCGCTATTTTCCCGAAGAATTCCTAAGTACAGCGCCGAATGGTGGCGTCTTCTGGGCACAAGTCTGTCTTTGCGCTTTCCGAAAAAATTTCATTATTCAGGGAAACAGCTGGAAAGAAGAACGGCGGCTTGCTCTGCAAATTCTGCGCGACTTTGGAATGGGCCAGAATCGTATGGAAGAGCAGGCAAAGAAAAACACTCATTAAAGCGGCATTTTCCAGGTTTTGATTTCAATTCGTGAGTGTATCGAACACATCAAGAGACTTCCCGATAAGACTTCCGTAAATATTCACTGGCCCATTCAGGTTCGATGGAATTACAAAGTAGATAATTGGTCCCGTAGCTTTTCGTGACGAACGTCATCAACATGACGCTCTTTGGTTATCACTACAAAGCCGATGACTGCGAGAGGTACATACCTCTCATATTTTACGTAGTCGCCCCGACTTTAGACTCCGAGTCTTTAATGACTATATCGTCGACGTAGTATTGAAACCCTTTTCGAATCCGCTTGTTCGTCTCTGTCAAAGGTAATTTCCGCTTTCTTTGAACAGCATTTCTAGTCTTCCGTGGTTAATGAAGATCCCCATCATTGACTACTACGCTCGTCGCCAGTATCTTCCCATTCGCGAGCATGTTCGAAAGAATTCGAAGGTGGAGACGTGGAGACGAGTTCAGATACTTCGCCACTTGAGCGAAGACATCGAGGCGAACTTAAAAGATTACGACCCTTCGATGACTCCCGAAACCTTCGTGCAAGCATATTTCCAGCGAAAAGGAACGAATTTCAAGTATTAGTTTCATTTTTCTTGACCTTAGTTTATAGATTTGACAACTTACTCAACGTGGTGATGGACTTCTTTGATGCGGGCGCCGAGACAACCGCTACCACGCTTCGTTGGGCGTGCACATTTATGGCGCAACATCCCGAAATTCAGGTTCGAATTTTGCTTTTAGAGTGATCCTGTGCATGCCTTCAGGAGAAAGTTCGTTACGAGACCCACGAGCATTTGGGCGCGGACCGCTGGGTGACTCTCCAGGATCGCGCCGCTTTGCCATACACAAACGCTACAATCCACGAAGTTCAACGGTATGAATTCATTTTATTCCTTTTACAACCAATTGCATTCAGACACGCAAACGTTTTACCGCTAAACATTTCACATGTGACGACTGCAAACACCACTTGTGGTAAATTCTCCATTCCAGCCGGCACAGAGGTTGATATTTAGCTGATGCGACCTAAGAATCCGCAAATTATCAGATTCAAGCTCTGATCAGCACAGTGCTTCGCGAGGATCCTCACTTCAATAATCCCGAAGAGTTTCTACCTGAACGATACCTCGAGGCGGACGGGAAGACGTTTAAAAAGGTTTGGACAAAAATAATCATTATTCTGCAGGAAACGCTCGAACGTTTGGTTCCGTTTTCGATGGGTAAACGCCAATGCGCCGGTGAAGGCCTTGCTCGTGTTGAGGTCTTCCTCGGCCTCGTCTCCCTTTTGCAGGCATTTCGACCACTTTTCTTTTAAAAGAGAGCTTTAGCATTTCCGAATCAAGAAACCTCTTGGCGCACCGTTGAACCTCGAAGGCTCCTTTGGACTCGTTCGTCTTCCGCCCATCAATAACTTTGTCATTGAAGTTCTTTGAAATTCACTTTTGCGCATTCTCATAGGATCCTTCTATTCTGCCAATATCTAGATATCTGTTACGATAACGCATTTTTCTTTCATTCGAATGGGAATGAGACTGTGTCAGCCACGAGGTCAAGCCTACCTAGCAAGGCCTCAATATCTTTCAGTTTGTAGTTCGTTTTACTTTTGTGTTGTAGCTTGTGCGCATCTATGCTCTTGCGCGTCACTGCAGTCTCATGACTCCGCCTTTTATGTAGTTCGATTGAACGATGTCGAGCGTCGAACCCAAGCATCGGGCTTGCCGCGTTTGTTCGGCGGCCACATCAGGACATTTTCTTGGAGTCGTAGCTTGCCGAGCGTGTGCCGCCTTCTTCCGTCGTTCTCTTCAGTTGCGTTTGCACTACGAATGCTCTTACGCCAACGATTGTCCTATTGAAAAGGGTGAGACTTTAATGTTTTAGAGTCAGCGAAATACTTTCAGGTCCTCGATGCATATGCCGCGCGTGTCGGCTCAAAAAGTGTTTCTTGATTGGCATGAATCCATCAGGTTATCCGCGTTTATTTGGCTACAAAGCATTTTTAGGTATTCGACCTAGAGACAGGAGTGGAGACGGACCAAACTCTCTTTCGACAATCTCCCCAGTCGAAACCGAATGCCTTCTGCCAAGTCTCATTCGAGCCTATGCTCATTTGAAAGAGCTCCGAAGACCTCTATATCGTGTGAAATTTGGGTTTCTTTCCTTCCACGACAATCAGGCAAGCGAAGAAAAACTCTAATGACCAAAAATCCTTCAGACTGCGCCACGCCTCTTGAAGTACGCCGAATTGCAGCAACTTAATCGTGCAGAAGTTTCACTGAAAGCGAATTTTGTTTCGGATGCATTCAAACGCTTTTGTAGCCTGCCTACCGATCAGATGGTATGTTTTTTTCGTCAATCAAAAGAGCACGAAAGTCTTCAAGGGCTTGTTGTACAATCAGTTTTACGCAACATTTACAATGCTTGAAATCGCATTTTTGACTTCACAATCCGGTCAAGACATAGTCGTCCACACGCCTTGCGGGCATTTCATCAATTTCAACGAATCTGCAGCTTTCAAAGTGCTAATGGAAGAGCAGCAAGGAGAGATAACGCAGCTACAGCTCCAAGGGTATGCCCGGCTCCCAACGAAACATTTTCCAAACAGGCTGGTAGCCCCGCTGCAACCATTTATTTTCCGTAGTCTCGTTAGACCAATGCGAATGCTGAAGATCGACGAGGAAGAGATGCTGACATTAGCAGGACTTTGCTTCTTTGTTCCTGGTGCGACAGAATGCTTTTTTTGGTACAAAATGTTCTACTTGTAGGTCTTGATGGTGCAACGCCGGGTACAGAATATCTAACGACGCAGTTAAGAAAAAGAATTCTGGAAGAATTGCTTGCTCACTGTCAACAAAACGAGAATTCGACATCACCGGCGGCTCTTAGATATTCGCAACTCATGCTTCTCGTCCCCGTTCTTCAGGTTGGCTAAACGACTTTTGACTTTTGTATTACTTTGAAGGATTTCTGTCACCGCGTGCAGGGTAGCGTTGCCCTCACGGAGATCTTCGGATTTTCCTGTATGGATTCCGACACTCTAGAGATGTTCCTTGGTGGGACTTTCTAGTTTCGCAAGTTTGCATAATAAAAATGTTGAAACAATGTTTTATCTAAAAGGTCAAGCAATTCAAGTTTCACGCTTAGTGAGATCGAGTTGAAAGTTCTTGGCGAGATGCTCGAGATCCTGTTCCAGCGTCGATTCCTTCATGTTCTCTGCGTCAACACGGACCTCGTTGTACAGCTCTGTGCTCCTGTTAATTTTGTTTTCCTTTCAACAACACGGCGACTTACAAATAACGCTCCCCAAAGCTGTTGAGTGTGGTGACGATGAGTTTGCCGGCATTCTCTGGGCGTTTCGCGAGCTGAAACATTTTTATTGTAGACTTGAAAACGCGAACCTCAATAGCTGCAATGACATTGGCTCCTGACGAGATGCCGACGAGGAGACCTTCCTCTTTTGGAAGACGGCGAGTCATCGCCATCGCGTCCTCGGTCTTCACTCGCAGGGTCTCAGTGAGGACCTCAAGGTCGAGGTTGGGCGGCACCATGCCTGCGCCGATTCCTGAAAAAGTGGCATTGTTGCTGTATTCAAAACAAAAGTATTTTTGTAAAGAGGGAAAGAAACGCCAACTTGCCCTGAATTCCGTGTTTTCCCTTCGGAAGGCCACTGATAACCGACGACTCAAAAGGTTCCACAGCATAGGCCTCAACGGACGGCTTCTTCTCCTTCAAATAGCGTCCCACTCCGGTGATGGTTCCAGCCGAGCCAACGCCGAAGACGACGATGTCAACCTTGATTCTCATCAAAACGCCCGCTGCACTCTTACCTTTCCCTGCGTTTGTTGCCAAATTTCGGGTCCCGTGGTTTCGTAATGTTTTCCCGGGTTGGCCGGGTTGTCGAATTGATTGAGGAAGACCGAGTTGGGAATGACTTTGAGGAGGCCGAGACATCTCTCCTTGACACCCGCAAAGCCCAACGCCGGGTCCGTGAGGACTAACTGAGGAACAATTGGACTACAAGGACAGAAAAGCACCTCGGCGCCATAGACTTTGAGCAGAGTCCTCCTTTCAGTGCTCATGCTCGAAGGCATGGCTAGAATGAGGCGATAGCCCTTGACAGCTGCAGCGAAGGCCAACGCGATTCCCATGTTTCCAGAGGTTCCTTCGATGAGGACGTCTCCAGGCTTGATTTTGCCTTCTTTTTCAGCAGCCTTAACAGTTTTCTCCACCTTTCAAGTCAAACCTCGATCATGGCCAGTCCCACACGATCTTTGACCGAGCATGCCGGATGCATGTACTCCACTTTGGCCGCTGAAGAAGATTTAGAAAGAGGAAGAGAGACAAACCGATCTTAGCTGGAAGTCCCTTGGTGACATTGTTGAGATAGACCAGCGGGGTCTCGCCGGTGAGTTCGCAGGCATCACGGGCAATAGACGTTGCTCGGTCCGGCATCCTGAAGACGGAATGGTTCGTGGAAAAAAAGAAGGAGAGAGAGAGAAGGAGACAGAGAGCAAGTCAATATTGATAAGACGACCACGCCGGGGTCGCCGCCCGTCTCTCTTTATGCCGACCAGACGGGGCGACATGGCTGCGACACGTAAGCGCAGAGAGAGAGCGTTTGTCAGCGTTTCGCCGACTTTTTGTCCCACTCACCACTTCGAATCTCGTAATTCGCACGTAGGCGAGAAAATGTGGGGCGAAGAAGGAAAGTGCTGATGTTATTAGTGAGAACGGGTGAGGTGACACATCAGAAGACAGACTACGGACTACGCAATGAGTGCTTTGGCAACGGTCGCCTTGCAGAAGCAGCGGGTGCTTCGAGGGTGTTGGCTGCAAGCTTCAAAGGGAGTTGAGAGGGAACAGTGAACTCTGAACCTTTGTGATTTCGCGTTCGAAAAGGATTTCAAGAACGCAGCCGAGAACTTGACGAACAGAGAACTTTGATCATTCGAAAAGAACATTCACGCTCATCGAGGAGCAAAAGGTCGATGGCGTGCGCGATGAAAACTTTCTCAGAAGGTTACCGAGAATTAGTCGAAGAAGGCCGACACTCTTATTCGGGTTGGCTTTTCGATCATAAGAGCGAGCACTCTTTGCCTTCTCAATCGTCCATTTGCTTCCTCTGGTCATCTGTGGCTCGTTCTGATCACCGTGGCATGTCATTCGCCTGTGTTGTGTGCCAGACAAGGTGCACGAAGGTGCAAGTTGGTGTTCGGGATCAACTACGATCGTCATTACCTCCGAATGCGACGCAGGGGAAGCTCATTAGATGGTCTATCTACGATGAGACCGCGTCTATCCTGAGGCTCTCCCGTTTGCACTCCGAAGCAGCTGTTGGTGTAAGAGAGGAGATGGAGAGGCTGTAAATCTTGGAGGCACCACAATGAGATTTCAAGTGCGGTCGCCTCTATGCACGCGTCAAGACGTATTTTCGGCATCCGAACGGATTGTCGAAGATTTCCTCCAAAGCTGATAGCAGCTAATCGCAACCTCCCATTTCTTTCTTCATCAAGATTACCTATTTTTCACTCCGTCTTCACTTGTATTTACTTTTTTCTCTAAAAATGAAGCTTTTCATTAGCGATGACTAACATCAGCTTCTCGAGTACGTGAGCGCTCGGTTGCGCTAGAAAGCGGAATCTCGTTACCTGGTAACGTTCTGGGAGAGGCAGGAGTGCCGCTAATCAGATTCCCTTTCCATCTCATACAACTCGCGTGTCAAGCTTCTCACTTCCCTCTTCAAAGTCACATGCCAAGTAGCCTTCCCCTTTTCACAATTGCGCAATAATGCAATAGTTCTCTTCTTGTCCCCAACTCGTGCTCATAACAAGGAAGCAGGAAAAAAGGCTTTGTTCTATGTGCGCAGTCTCTGCCCTTGTTGTAGGTGTCGACTACGAGAAAAGTTGGATTCCTGAACTCGACGCCTTGTCGTCTTGGCGACGAACTGGGAGGGGATGCTCGTGGTGATCGCCGCCTTCTGCCTCGGCTTTGTCTGCGGCGGTGAGTGACGCTGGCGCCTCTTGGCAAAGGGCTTCTGCCTCGTTTTCCATTCACAGGCTTCCCCGCCAGTCTACAGCCCGTTGTGACCACGCTGGCCCCTCGCGTCAAACTCAAAAAGATGCACATCCTCGTCTTCTCCGCCTGCATTATCTTTGTTATGTTCACTGTTTCCAATCGGAGCAATAATTCTTCGACGGCCATGGCAACTGCCATGGGAGTGCTCAAAGTTCGAGATGTTGCTAATCCTAATGACGAGTGCTACTGTTATGACGAAGAGGTTGGAATTTTGCGCTTATTTTAGAAGAGAAACCTGTTGCAGGTCTGTTTCGGACTTCACACAATAAAAAACGAAACTATTTACGGGAAACCGTTCAACTGTAAATTAATAAAGTTTATTCAACGCTTTGGTCTTACTCGACATCATCATTATGAAACTTCGGAGTTTTGGCCGGAAGAGGTTGTTTTTTCTCCAATTAACAAAAAACGTTTAGGTGCCATTTATAATGTACGCAAGTTCTAATCATATGGACGAGCTCCGGCACGCCTTAGTGAGCATTCGACAACTTTTCAGCAACGATATTATTTTCTACGATGTCGGGTTAAATGCTACCGAGGTTTTCTTTCTAAAGGTCAACTTGATAATGAATTAATTCCCAGTTGGCCGAGCTTCGCCGAGTGTGCAAGATCGAGATTCGACGTTTTCCATTCGAAAAATACCCCGAATACGTGCGCAAACTGGACACTTACCGTTTCAAGGCGCTAATCTTAGCTGTAAGTGACGAAAGCCGGCAAGAAGTGACACCGTGTCTTGAACATTTGAACAGGAAGTCTTTCACGAATTCAAGGCGTTCTGGGCTGTTGACACAAGCATTCGCTTCCACGAGGAGCCTTTAAAGTTTTATCAGGTCTTCTGCAAAAATTTTTGTTCCAAAGATTGTTTTGCAGGATGTGAAAGCAGGAAGGTATGAGGATGTTTTGTTGAGGCATCGGACAGGGCATTCCATTTTTGCTGCAACGCACCCAAGTGGGTCTTTTTTCACAACAATAATCCTTTAGATCTCTACAAATGGCTACCGGGCGAGAATCTCTTCGACAACATGAACGAGGCAAACACGATTTTCGTCCGACGTTCGAATTTCGCAAGAGACGTTCTCAAATGGTCGGGCCATGTTCTTTGAAACAACAAAGTTCAGGCACGCGCTTTGTGCGTTGGAGGAAAAGTGCATGGCTCCCATTGGTGCAAGGCTCAATTGCCAATTCGACAAAGATGATCGATTTAAGATTTATGCTCGATGTCATCGGTTTGTCCTCTTACTTGAATTTGATGTTTCAGCTTTGATCAAAGTTCGATAAGTGTTATTGTTTCGGGGATGTTAAAGGATCCTCGCTACGAGATTGATACAAGGTCTGTCTGAAAAGTGTCGACTTTAAAACAAATTCCAGCAAATTGCTTCTTGACGACACGCGTTTCACCGATTTTTGTGCGGTAGACAGAAATCCTCCGGCCACTCCGATCCCTCGGGCCCCGACGAATTGTCCTAATAGGCTTTCCTAACAAAGATCTCTCCGTCTTTTCCAAACATCAACACTCGAATATCACAGATTTTATTTCAAATCAAAATTCTACGGTTCCCATGGAACGAACGTCGTTGTAAATCAGGTGCTTGTAAAAACAAATAAAGCTTTTCTTCTCAAGACCTCGTATTAGAAAGAGGCATTGCCTTCATGACCTTGACATGAAAGTCAGCACTGGAGGCAGAGAGTTGCCTCGGGCTCGTCTTCAAGCTCTCGTAGCATTCCAATGCTGTGACGCTCATCGTTTCGCGAGTGTGCCGCAGGAGCACACCCTTTGTTCAAGCAGCTCCTCGCACTCCTTCCTATTCGATCCACGATTGAATGCCCAATGTTTATGCGTGGGAGATCGAGGAGGCATTGTAGTGGAGGGCCGACGACGAGAAGCTTCTTCAGGCGGGCACCGCCTCGGCTCCCTCGGCTGGCTTCGTCTCGCCGGCGGGCTTGTCTCCTTCGGCCGTCTTCGTTTCTCCTCCCTCGGCCTTCTTCTCGTCGCCTCCTTCGGCGGGCTTCTCCGCTCCCGACTTGCCGCCGGCCGCCCCCGGCTCCTTCTTCTTGGTGCCACAGAGGAAGGCGACGAGGACGAGCGAGGCCATCGCCGCGCTCCACACACTCATCAAGACGGCGATCTACCAAGGAGAAGGTTGAAGGAGAAGAGAGACTCACCATGGCGAGCTTCCTCGGATGCGACTTCGCTGGTCACTGACCACCATGTTTGCCTCAAAATGCAAACTCAATTCTGCTGAAACATTCAAAACACACAGACTCACTTCAACTGGTGCTCAGACTAGGCTAGGTCGGCATTGTTCTCGCCCTCTGCAGGTGCGCTGCCAACTTTGTCCAATTTCGTTCAAGTAAGAAAGATGAGCACGCCACGCGAAATGGTGAAGCGCTGGCTCGCCCCGTCGAGTTTCGTCCGCGAGGAGCGCGTCTTCATTCCCGTGGACGAGCATCCCGAGGTTCGTCTCTCTTTCAGCTTCCTCACCATTTCAGTACAACTTCATCGCTCGGATCCTCGGCCCACGCGGCTCGACCATTAAGCAGCTTGAGAAGGCGACCGGCTGCTGGCTCAAGGTGCGTGGCCAAGGACGCGACTTCGGAGAGAACGAGCCGCTGCACGTTCTCGTTACGGCCGTCGCCGACACCGTCGAGGCAGCAGAGAGGAAGCTCTCCATGGCCGTCGAGCGCCTCCAGCCGCTGCTCCGCCCTCCGGTTTGGGAATCCGAGATGCGATGGAAAATATTCAGACTGACTCTGTTCTGGGAAACAGAAAGATGAGCATGCCACGCGAGTTGGTGTGGCGCTGGCTCGCCCCGTCGAGTGTTGTCCGCGAGGAACGCGTCTTTATTCCCGTGGACGAGTATCCCGAGGTTCATCTCTCTGCAAGCCTCCTAAAAAAATACCTACAGTACAACTTCGTCGGCCGGATCCTTGGCCCCCGCGGCTCGACCATCAAGCAGCTCGAGAAGGCGACCGGCTGCTCGCTCATAATCCGTGGCCGTGAACTTAGAAGGCCCGGGAGCGTGATGAAGGACGACTTGGGAGAGAACGAGCCGCTGCACGTTCTCGTCAAGGCCGTCGCCGACACCGTCAAGGCGGCGGAGAGGAAGCTCTCCATGGCCGTCGAGTGCCTCCAGATGCTGCTCCGTCTTCCTGTTTGAAACTCGAGATCTGATCAAGTAAAACATTCAGACTGACTGTGTGTATGGAGATGAGTTGAAGCGCAAGCAGCTGCGCGACCTCGCCATCATCAACGGCACTTACCGTCCACCTGCATGGGAGACGAGTGAGGAAGAGAAAAAGAACTTCGAATGATGCAGACCTCGCCGTCGAGCGTCTCGTCGCCGAGATGCGCGGACTCCACCTCAACGATCCCAAGCAATAAACTACTCGAAAAATTCTCTCAAAAGTCCTTCAGAGAAATTCGGCCTGACCGAGACGCGGCTCGGCATCATATCCGGTGCTGAGCCACTTGCCTTTGGGATTGAGACGGGTATTCTTAGGTGGGAATCATCGTCTGGTTGGTGCTGTGGGAGTCCAGCAGTCAAAAAATTCGCCCTTCACGACGAGGATGGTCGACGACAGCAGAAGCTACGCGACTTGGTCTCACCTTCTTCCTCTTTTCATCCTTCATCTTCTCTTTCTGTTCGTTTTTTTGCACGGTACGAACTATGTGTGGAGGTGACTAAACAGCTGAATCCGTCGGGGGATGGCGTGAGATTTCTTTCTGTTGTCCATTGCAATAACATGATCTGAACGACAAGCTTGCTTCTCAAATTATTCATTACAACAACAACTCATTCCGGTGAAGGACTAAAAGGGCAACTCTGAAAATCTGAGGCAACTCGCCGGCGACGATCCGGCGAGTCGCGGCCGTCGAATCGGCCACTCGCGAGAAGCTGAGCCGCGAGTGGCCGGATCGTCGCCGGCGACTCGCCGCCAGTTACCAGAGAATGATCAGACAGGGAAAGTCTGTTGTGTAAACCTGAAAGCAATAATGCCTCTAGCAATCGCGATTAAACAAATCAAAAGCTCCCTTGATTAAAGGCTACTAACGGTAATATGGTGTGAGGGGAAACACGAGCGTTTCTCGATTCGCAGCCGAGTCACGGCTTCGCTCTGTCTTGCTGCAGCCCATTTCATGTAGAGGCTAATGAAAGAATTGAGTGCTCTTGGCGTCAGAACGAATACGACAAAAGCAAAAGTGGCGATTTGATCAATTCTCGCTTCTGCGTACAGACAACAAATGCAGAACCAAATGAGACGAAAGATAAGACAGACAAGGAGACTGGCGAGATGGAAACCGACGTGGAAATGTCGTTGATCGGGACTCAAACCGTTGATCGCTCTCCTCAGCCAGCCACCCCAAGTGTCTATTGCGAGAATTGTGAAAAGACATCCAATAAAGGCGTAGAATGACAGCAAGAGCGATGCAAGAAAGAGGATGGAAATGTACATCGTGAAGGCATAACCGAGAGCGGTGTCCGAAGGAGTCTCTATCATTCTCTTGATGCGCTTGATCTCTTCAGCCGCTTCATTGGCCAATTCATCGCTCAACTCCGATAAATTCACTTCGTCAAATTCTTTCTGCAAGTTTTCGAGTTCCTCTGTTCGTTTCGCAGCGTGCATGCCGACGAAATTCCGAAGAAGTCGAATCCGACTCGGATGCGCCTTGGGATATGCAGCCATAGCGAGACGGGCAATTTCTATAGAATTTTCGATACACTCGACAAGTTCTGGTGAGAGGACATTAATTGGAGTGCTCGATGTTTGGATGAGGGCTTTAGTTGCTCGATTATGACTCCTTCCAACGGCCTCCTCAATCTCTTTTGATCTCGCTGTCGAGTGAAGTCGTGCAACGATGTCGCTCAATAAAAGTTTGGACTCTTCACTTCGATCCTTTATGCGCTCTCTTATTTCATCGAGCAATTGATCAATGTCGTTCATCGATTCAGATTTTGTGTTCGACATTATTACCAATGTGATGAAAAATAATAATTGACAATTCCTAAAACTTTAATAAGGTCTGGAGTAAAGAACTAATCGGCGTTGGGAAAATATTGAGAAAAGGATGGAGAGGGGATTGAAACAGGAAGAGGGGACTCTCTCAATCCGCTCTCCATCCGAGCCAGGGCTGTGCACTTACGGTTTCGTAACTTACGAAAACTTACGAAAACGGTCCTTTTTGGACCGTAACTTACGACTTACGACTTACGAAATATCGGACCGAATTTCGTAAGTGTTCGTAAGTTCATGTTGGTGCAAAATTACTCAACAAAGGATTCCTGTGGCGATTTTTTGCCTTGCTCAAGAGACATTTTTGACTTTATGTCCCCGATTTATTGGTGCGTTGACAACTTGCTGCTTATTTCAAGCACATTACACTCAGTCCAGAGCTCCAGAGCGTTCGCCAATCTGAACAATCGTTTTCGTCCCCCATTTTTCATGATTTTGGAGGTGAAATCAGTTCCGCCAGCTTACGAACACTTACGGCTACGACTTACGAAAAATAAAATTTCACTAACGCACGGCCCTGGATAGGAAGCAAACAATCAAAAATTCTCAAAATTCCTCAACGACTGAGCCGCGCCCTAGTAACGGTCCTGTGCATATTCATAGGGAGGAAGAAAGAGAAGAAAGGGGCGCAGCTCCGACGGAGGCGCTCGTCCCTGGTGACGGTGCCCTTGCTAACCCCAACTTCACGTCGTTTTCCCTAACGAGGGGTCAAAACAAGCGCCGACCAAGCAGCTGGCACCGCAAGCGCGCGCGCCAAAAAATTCCTCCTCACGCAAACGCTCTGCCGGCTAGAAGGCCTCGATACTTTAACTGAGTGAGAGCATATTTTCTTTTGGTTCTAAAGCTAGCGAAGAAGAAGAGCACTCTAATTGAACAGAAAAGAATTGTCGTAGAAAAGGTAGAATAGTCGAAGAATGAAACTCATGACTGACAATGAATCAATCTTTTTCAGGTGGACTCGTCCGGTGTAGCGACTCACAAAAATTGTTGCCTTATTTCTTCAGTAATCGAATCATATCGACACATTTCTCATTTCGACTTCACAAATGCGCACGTTCTCGAAATGGCTAACCCTAAGCGCCTTCAAGTCTATCGCAACATAGAACACACCGAGACATCAAATTTCATTCAGAAACGCATCGAAATTTGTGGCTCCTCTCCCTCCCCTTCCCCGGAATGTGAACGTGGAGGAAGGCGCAACATAACTCAGCGGGGCGAAGGATGAAGGGAAAACAGCTTCTTCGTGTCTCTTTCCTCCCCTCTTCTCCCTCACAACGGCCCTCGTCAAGGTCCCTAGAGAATGGCGGGAAAGCTCTTAGGCCCAAGCTCAATCCGCTTCTATCCAAGACAGGTAAAGAGAAAGGAGAGGAAAGGGCTTGACAAGGAGTGAAAAGCCAGCTGCACCTTGAACCAGACCGTGTCGCCCCCGGGTCTGCCCTGGCTGCACCTGTCTTTGACTGAAAAAAGTAATGGGATAAAGGGGGAAGTCTGAAGAGGTTGAAGTGGATTTATGAAGCTTCGAGGAGAGAGCTAAAAGAATTCCTTCAAGGAATTGTTCGTCGAAAAAACCTAACCGAACGAAAACTCACGCAAGAACATGTGCGCCGAGACTAATAATGAAGAGAGACGGCGAAAATAGGACATGCGACTGTGGGCCAGTTGGAAAAGTAGCAACGAGAAAAGTAGCAACGCTGGCCTAAAAGTTTGGATTTTCCAAGCGCCTGGCATTGTCTAAAACCAGATTCCGACCCCCCTTACAGGCCCACGACCCCCCTGAGGCCCTTTCTGATGTGCTGTTTCAGCCTTAAACTTGGACTTATAGTTGACTTAGGCCAAGCAGGCCTAATTTTCTCGTTGCTACTTTTCCAAGTTGCCGCGACTGTGTAAACGAATTTTTCGCGGTGAGCGCCACTACGTAACGAAAAACAACAACGCGCATCATTCATCTCGCCCGCTAGAAACATAGCCGAACCTCAAGTGAAACCAATAAAGAAGTGCCCTTGCCTTCATGACAACCCTCGAGGAGCACGGCACCAGAACACATTCGCCTCGCTTGGGTGATATTTTTGGCCGCCTCGCACGGCGAAGGGGAGGCACCGCGGCCCTTCCTGAGGGCATCTGGTCGTGCGCTGGTTTTCTGCCTTCTTTCTGCCTCTGCAGACCCCCCTTGGAACACGCCTTGAAGTCCCCGTGGACGCACTCTGAACACTTTACGACTTTTCAACACTTTCTCCCTCTCACTCAAGAGCTCCGCGACAACAAGAAGCAAGCGTCAACTCTTTC
>JAQIXL010000695.1:0-26326 GCA_034700245.1 Poikilolaimus oxycercus | reverse complement strand
TGTTGTTGCTGTTGTTGTGGGTGCGGCTGTTGCTGTTGCGGCTGTTGCTCCTGCTGCTGCGGGTGCTGTTCATGCTGTTCGTGCTGCTGCTAAAATTTATCCACCTTTAAAGACAGCTTCATTTAGTCTTCTTTAGAAGTTCTTTAGAATCGAGAATAAACTTTTGAGCTTTCTCTCTTCCTGAACTGAATTCATTTAATGTCGTGATTGACGCGATATATGTAGAGGCAATCATGAACAACTCCGATTGACGACGACGTGTCAGATATGGAATCAATCGCTTTTGTACAGCATCACAAGCGAATACTCTTTGATAGGCCGAACTTGTGCGTTGTATCTCTGTAGTTAACCTGCGCAAATGAAATCAGATCCTCATCGGCAAGTCGAATCATTTTTATGAAACCTACAATCGCCGGAGCAAACGATAAAACAGTCTTCTGTGCCTTCGCATAACTGGTTCTCACGGACTCGACGACCAGGTTAAATCCCCTCTACCCCCCCTCCCTCCTCCCTCACATTCACCGGCGCTCTCCATTCATGTTCAGCCAGTTTGCCTTGCGCGGCAAACTCATGGAAAAGTTGGCTGACGCCCTCCGTTTCCTATATTTTTGACGTCAGATTTGATTTTGTTGTTAACGATCCGTTTTGCAGCGCTTATAAACAGCTTGGCATAGTTATTGCTAGATAGACGAGCTTTAAAATGTCTTCTGGAAGAACACCAAATTGAATATGAGGAATCGATGACGAGCTGGCTGCAATACGAACATTCTCTATTCACACAGATTCTATTGTTCAAAGCTACCATGGTCGTCGAGACGGCTGCTGTCTCATTTTCGTGTCATCTGATTCTCATTTTCCTCAACCTTTTCGTTGTCTTCAGTTTTTCCACAACCATCTCATAGTTTCTTCCCCCAATGCCTTAATACGATATCATGGTTTCGGTGGAAAGATGGCTGTGGCTTTTCTTCAACTTTTCTTCGTCCTCAATGTCGTTCTCGCAGCTTTCTCATCTTCATTGAATGCAATAAATTTTATACACTGAACGCTGACCACGTGCTCGTCCTCACTCGTCACAGGTTGTCGCCCGCGCTCTGTGTTAAGTGTTTTGTTTCCGAGAGCAAAACGGAAACGACAATGATTGGACTCTTTGAAAAAATTTTTTATTGAAGAATCGCGTTCTGAGAAGATTTTTGAAATCCTCCCACAACGCGTGTCCGCAGAATATTCCACGTATGAATATGGAATGCCGCAACTTCTTCGAGGAATCGAAGATCACTGGCTGGAAAAACTTGTACATTCTTCCGAAAGAGTCTATCCTCACCCGAAACATTTCTACCATCTCATTATGATGCATGGTGCGACTCCTTCAGCCATCCCCCAGGCCGTGTCCGCCGATGAACGTTTCGGCTGAAAAATTCTTCGGCTGCTCAATAAACGTCTGACTGAAAAAGAATGAGAAATCACCTCAAATTGTCTGTTCGGCTGTGCTGTTGAACAAATTGAAAGCTTGCATTCGGGCAGCCATATCCAAAACTTCGGCGTCCATTATGTACGCTTGTATCGTGACGTAGTATCTCAAACAAAAAAAGGCTAAGATACATAAAACACGCCCAACGGTTTTTATCCTAACTTGAAATGTTTTTGCCACCCCAATTTGATAAATATTGAGATTTCACACGGCCGCTCCCAACGAATGGCCTACGAAAGTTGCTTTGCTCCTTAAAAATGCCAGCTATGAGAGAAGAGTTACCGATGAGAGACCGAGCTTCAAAGACTTCTTGTTAGTTGAAGAGAAAAGAAAAGTAAAGGTTTCTTCAGTCAAATTCTAGCGATGGTATTCGAAATATACGAACGACCCAGGTCTAGAGCGATCTACGCGCATCTGCAAAAAAACTTTGTCAATTTGAGATTTTAGCTCGGCTGGCAAGATGCTACGGGAGTAGCAACTAGTCCCAGCGCAAAATGATGCAACGACGAGCGGCGAGGGCGCCTCGCCCTCGCGCGCTGGCGCGCACTGCTAACCCACTCCTTAATCGATACGCTTTGCGAATGCACAGGGAAGCCCTCCTCTGAACCTGTCGTTGTGTTAAAAGCATTCGTCAACGCTGCTATGAAGCTCGCAAGAACGGGGCCAAAAAGCCGAATTGTTTCAGGTGCCCGAATTGTTTGTAGATGCTTAGAGATTGGAAAAAAACGCTCATCAATGTCAGATATTTTCCGCGCTTACGACACAATTCCTTCAAGACATGTTGGAGAAACCTAACAAGTATCGTCGATAACGCAGCTTTTATGTTACGAGGGTTGAAAGTCCTTTGTGAGTGTGGATCGCCCTCTAATGACTCACTGATTTTGCATGGAAAAAGGCCGAGACAGCACCGGCGATGCGATCGCGGCAGGTGTTCGCTTAGTAATCTCTCGCGGAATACTATTCGGACACTTATAGAGCGCCGACTTGTGCATCGTCTTAAAACTGCGAGAAAAAATTTCTTAACAAGTCAAATCATTCACGTGAACAAGACATGTGGTCACCGGAACGAACTTTTCAGACAACAAGGCCGCCTTCTGCACCAGGGATGTGCGTTGAACGAAAATTCGTTCAACGAAATGGCCGTTGAACGGGGTTTTTCTTTCAACGAAAGCCGTTCAACGTTCTACGAAAATGAGCCGGTCAAAACCGTTGAAAATGGCAGTAGAAAAAGTCCAAAACTGGTGAAATCGTCAACTTTTTTCACTATAGCTCTTGATTGGGTGAGACAGGAATCAATTTTTCAAGATTTATTTCGCTTAACGGACTATTTCGTTGTAATCTCATTACATTTTGTTGCCTAAAAATTGTCACTCCGTCAGAAGCCGAACTTTTTTTGGCATAGAAAGCATTGTTTTGCAAATTTTTGATTTCAACGGAAACCGTTCAACGTTCAACGGTTTTTGGAGAATCCAACGAAAGGCCGTTCAACGTTTTACGGGTCGAAAATTTTCTTCAACGCACATCCCTGTTCTGCACCCCCTCATTACTGGGTTCTTTTGGACCCGACGGTCAAAGCCGCTTTTATCGTCTTTATCCCCCTTCCTTCCGTCCCCTTCTCCAATCATGTTCGACCAGTTTGCCTCTCACCGCACAGTTTCATGAAAACATTGTGCTGCCCTGTTCCGTTTCATACATTTACGAACTTTGATTTGTCTTTGTTGCTAATGACCCGTGTTGCAGCGCTTGTAAACAGCGTGGTATGGATATTGCTCGATAAACGAGTCTTTAAATAGCTGTTTGTGAATCCAACGTTTGCGCGCGGGAAGCGACTTCCTGCCGACGCTGCATCTTATTGCTAGTTAGAGAAGTCCTTTCTTGGCCTAAAATATGTTCGTTCAGACGGCTTCGACGGCTATTCACGGAAACACCTCTCTTCTGCGAATATTCTACCCTGTCCACTGGTACTTGCATGCGCTATTGGAATTACGCACCTAATGCGCTGCAACCTCATGGTCGCAGGCAAAAGACTGCTGTCACATTTTCATGCGACTATGATAACCCCGATAGTACGAGAAACGCTTTAAGACAGACAATTATAATAAACTTTTTCTGTTCTCTCTTTGACGCTTCCGGAAGCTAAACAATGCGAAAATGGCAATGTGCAGCAACGGCTAAAGTTGGATACGAAGAGCTACAATAACCACCCCCACAACAATCAAAATCTAACAGCAAACGACGGCCACGGCTATGAGCCTCGACACTACTGTGAGGGGACTACTCGCGTCCCCCGTGGGAAAGTGGGAGGAGCCTGCCCTGAGGCGGAAGCCCCGGGGCGCGTTGTAATACGGGGGAATCCCCTTCCTGGGGGAACCCCCCTCTGACGTCACAGTGCGGTAAACCAGTCACGTGACTGAAGGAAAGGACACCGAGCGCACCACATGGTTCAAATTCAGTACTGAATTTCAATGTCGAGGGGTTCTGCTATGGGACAACCGTACAAGGTGCGGTGGTCTCGTGCGAGAAGCTCTGAGAGGCGTTCAAGGATGTGCGAGCATGTTCCATGCTCTTGCAGGCACATTTCATGTTCATGCGTGCATGTTTCATGATCACGCATGATTGTTCGAATGTTTAAAGTTTCATGTTCAAAGGTTTCAAGGTAAGTTTAACTCAAGGTTTCAGCGTAAGCTGGCCAGAAGGAGTTCGAAAAGATTACGTAACAGCGTTTTCATGCCCTACGCGTGCATGTTTCATGTTCAGGCTAACCCGTATTATGTTTTACCTTGAGAGTTTTATGTTCAAGGTAAGTTGGCCACATGGTTCGAGTTTCGAAAAGATTTCGCAAAGCCTAGCGTCGCCTAAAGCTCGATCGACGAGAGAGTGTGCAAAGTGAAGAGACGCGTTTTGAGGGCGAAAGAGGCCAGACGGCCAGCGCCCGCCCGGCGCCGACCGCGCCGCCTGCCGCACGGGTGCCCGCCCGGAGCGCACAGAGAAGAGACCCTCTAGAGAGTGTGTAAAGAGGAGAAACGCGTTTTGACGGCGAAAGAGGCTAGAGGGTCCGCGCCCGGTGAGCGCCTTGACCGAGGCGCGCTCGGAAAAGACGCCAACCTGGTCGTCCATGTTAGAATAGAGATGAGCCATCATTTATTTGTTAACAATAGAACACACAGCATGTGTATGTCCAAGGGAGTGTGAAGGAGAGAGTTTAGTCAACAAGCTGGTTTCCGAGAAGTTCTTGAGCACGAAGACGGATATTGGCGTCCGAAGTGATGACAGCGATTGGGATTTGTCGATCAGTTTTGCGCATAAGTTGAACAATCCAGCAACAATCGGTAGTCGGAACTAGATTGATTTTTTTCGGTTTCAAAATCCAAATGAGATCGCTCAGATGAAAAGTATCAGCGATAATGTCACATAGTTCAAGGACGTCGACCTCAACTCCGTCAAGGCATTGGTAAAGTGTGTCGAGCATAGGTTCTAACCGGCACTCTTTGATGACAAACTTCGTGATCCTGTTTCTCAATACGAGAGGCATGTGCTTGATCGTTGATACTTTAGTAAAGAACTTGCAAAACGAATCCCTCGTTGTCGCACACCAGGAATAGAGGCCCACCTGACCATCGCTGAAGAAAATTCGAAAGTATGCGCACGCTGGAGGACTCCCGAAGCGATATAGTCCGTTGAGAAAGATGGATCCCGAACTGCGTCGTGAAACTCCGGAGTCGTTACTCGACGAGGATGAATTAGAACGAGGTTCCAAATCGCTTTGAGAAGGTTGGAGCTCCATAGAAGACCGGCAATCAATCGAAGGCACCAAGAGGCCGACTGCCAACGGTCCTCCTCCGCCTCCTCCTCCCCATTTTACAACCTGAGAACTCTCTTTAGAGGTCAAATGTTGCTCTGTCCTGCACGGCTGTTCAAATTTCATCATCTTTGAGCCGGCCAAAACATTTACGAAATCCTAGGTACAAAAGCAACTAGTGCGCCGTTCTCAAGTCAGTTCGTCTTTCGGTCAGATCGGTTCCGGTTGCTTCTCTCTGATGGCTGAGAACGACTCGTTCACTCTTGTTTACTTCGATATGACGCAGCAAGCTGCGACCCGTGCCCTCTTCTTCGACTACAACGAAGAAATCCATCGGATTCTTATCAACTACGCTAAATCAAAACACCCGGATTGGCCAATCTCTGAATTTCTGTGTTTTTCTGGCCCCGTTACCGCAACGCTTCAAGAATTCTTCTGTTTCAACTGTCAATGTCCCATCGACAACCTTGAAGAGCACAAGTCGTCACATCACGCGGAACACAAGGCTCTCGCATTCCAGAAGGTCACCTACACTCGGTACGATTACGGCTCATCGTCGACTCCTAACGCCGACGACGACGTTGAAGACTTCTCAGACGATGCAGAACCTTTTGAAGACAGTGAAATTGGCCGCGAGCTTCGCCATCTTTGGAGGGAGGGCACTCTCTGATATTGAATCATGTTGATAAACGATTTGGTTGTTTGAATTTATTCGAAGCATATTTCATGGACGAGAAAACGTTGACTGAGGGAATCATGGAGGAGAAAAACGAGACCTCAACTGGCAGTTCAGTTCACAGCAACTGGGGCATATTTTGAAACGCACTTCTTCAGAACTCGCAAAATTCTCACGACGTGCTTGTTGGAGATCCTGAGGGCAAAGGTAAAGAATCACAGGGAAGTGACGATGGTAGCAGAGCTGGCGAGACGAGAGCTTCTTCGGACGAGGCCAGGTCTTCTTGACGATCTTGGAGTCGCTCTTCTTCTCGATCGACGTCGCTTCGAAGAAGTCGGTCAGCGTTGACTGTCCAGCCGGTATCGGTTGAGTCTCGGTGATCATCGGCTCGGGCTGATCGGGAGCCGTCGGCATTGTCGTGTCCATTGGAACCGGGAAGGTTGGCTCGGCGAACGTTGAAGTCGGAGCGGTGAGGGCGGCGGACCAGGCGAGCTGTTGAGACATGTCCAAGTGATGGGGATCACCTAGAGCCTGCGGCTTTTATATGGCGGCTTTCAGCCCCTATCCTGTCCGAACACGTTGGTTGACCTCGAGAGGTCAAGTTTACGAAAAGGTCAAGCCCCGAGGGGGTCACTGCCATTATTGTGAAATGAACCCTTCTGCGATGCTCATCGGACATTCCCTCAAGGGCTGTGTAACTCTCGAAACCTATTTCATCTGGGCTCTCCTCGGCTCGCTCTCAGACGACATTTCCGAGTCAATTTATTCACTCTACGAACAAGACTGCTTTCCTGTCTACCTTCCGACGACTCTCCTCTGTGATTCGCCGGCATACCCGAGGGCCAAAATCCTGAGCTACAACCTGTTTCAAGACCCGATGGCACGTCAGCTCTACATTCAAGTCGACGGTGAAATTCTCTTGAACCTCTCCGAGTGTCACGTTGAACTGAGCAATGCCATCCTTGAGAGAATTCACGCCGACATTCGTGCTCACTATGAATAGCTTATGTTATTCCCCACTTGGGTCATTGTCAATCAAGCTTACCTGCTATGCTGTATCTCATTTTCATTCTCTCAAGCTCTATCGCTGCCCCTTTAGACGCTAGTTTGTGTCAACTTCCCCCAAATCTAATCTTGCAACCCTTCCCGGTTCATCAAGTCTGTCAAATATCTAACGGCTACGCAAGTTGCGAAGGAGAAGATTGGATCAAACTGTCTCCGCACACCATCGATGTTCTCATCTTCGAAGGAAACCTCTTCGAGCTCCTGGAAACCGGCGAGTTGATGATCGGCTCTCGTTGTGTGGCACGCACAAACAATTCTCAAATCGACTTTCACCTTCAACGTGTTGGTGAGAATGGTGTTTCCATGTTTTGGTTGATCATTATCACTCCCTTCGCTTTCCTTTCACTCTTCATGTGTAAACATTTGTTCGTTGCTTGTTACAAATGAGAAGTTTCTGGAATAAATAACGAAAATATTTCGCAATAGCCCACACTGGCTGGTATAAAAAACAAAGTCTACGCTTGAATGATGTCATTCACAACATGTCTTCCGTCCAGTTTGGTCGTCGCATCACCCTCCTCGACTTTTTGCTCTTTCACGAAACGGTTCCGATAGGTGGATGGGAATGGAATGGCGACCTTCACAAACAATTTTATGAGGGTGCCAAGGAGTGGAACGCCTGGCCGTCCCGCGTCCTCCCGTCCCCGCTCTTTCCCGATTACCCTCGACGTCGACACCTTGACATTGGAGCCTACACCTTCCATTTTGACGAAGAAGACTTGACATTTCACGTTCTCACCGAAGAAGGGGAGTATTTCAGCTTGAATGAGCTGGAAATTGTTGTTGATGAGACCATCGCCTCCGAAATCGATGACAAGAAAGAGTTCTACAATGTTCCCGTCACACTAAGGGTCATGTGAAAACGTATAAAAGGCCCCACTTGCCCTAGTTATTCATTCGCTGTGCCGTCCCGATCGAGAATGGCTGCTCTCAACTCTTCTCCCTCAACTATCAACACTTCTTCCTCAACCCCGTCTCCCACTCCGGCACCGGTGACGGAAGTGGTCAATACTCCAAAACGTCCACGAGTGGTCTGCTACGTCTGCCAAAAGAGTTTTGCAACTCGAAGTAGTCGAAATCGTCATTTCAAGCGGTTCCACGTCCCGAAACAAGAGCCCGTTGGACCTACCGGAGAAACTCTACCCATCGAGTCGACCGACACGCCGATCCCAATCAGTTCACCAGAAGGTGAACCTCTGCCTGAAGGCCCCCTCGACACTGTCTGACATTTCTATGAGAGCCCTCTTTCTCCAGATCATCTCTTTATGCTTACTCATTGCAAGACTTGCAAATTTGTTTATGAAATGCTCTAAACTGACTGTTGTAATTTCGAATAAAGAAAAAAGCAATCTTTGGTGTTCATGCTGCATGCATAACGCACATGCTCGCAAACACAAGAGTGGGTGTGATGCAAACAAAGTTCAATGGTTGAAATTTATTCGATCAAAAACAATCAACACAATACAAAATACAAACAACTCCTTACAAACTACAAACTTGGAAAACTGAAGCGAGGAGGGGGGTCCCCCTTTGGGGGTTCCCGAAGCGGCCACAATCACTATCGACAATCATTTCTTGTAGAGACGAACACGGAACGTCTGAGGTTTCCCGTATCCGCTGTGGCCGAAACGATGGTAGGTCAGTCGCTTGGGTGGAATGGATAGGCGACGGGGTCGAGAAGAAGCTATGCCAATTGGTTTTCGTTCATTCGTAAAAATCTCATCTTCTTCTTCTTCCTCTTCCTGATCAGGGTACATTAGTTTCAACACTGACTCGCTCAGTCCTCCTCGTGATGACTTTGCTGACAAAAGAGGGTTGGGTGTGGTCTTCGAAGGGGGTGGAGAGAGCTCATAGCGCCTCAAAGCCTCCCTATCCCTTAAGGGAGTGAAGGGGTTGATGGGAGTGGACTCGAAAGGAGGGCTGAACTTGAGTTTCTTCCTATGATACCCTCGTGACTCCTTTTTCACCAGATTGGCCAGATTTCGCAATATCTCATCTCGTTGCTCGTCTTCCTCCTCCTCCTCCTCTCTATTGACAGGTGCAATCGGCTCGCTGGTTACGGTAGCAGGTCCTCGCCGATCGTTCAGTTGGGAATACAAGTTTCGATATTCTTGCAAAATTTCATCATTGAAGGCTAGACGTTCTCGGATCGATAGTTTGGGGTTCTTTAAGTTCTCCTTGAGCCGAGCTTCTAATTGGCGAATGCGAGAAGTCAAATCTTCTTTCTTGGTGGCGGGGAGTAGAGGAGTCGAGTCTGTGAAGGGCTTCAGGACAAAAGTCTTCATTTAAAATGATTGACAAGCGGGGGCAAGAGAGTGGGAAGGAGTTTCGGACCGTGGAGCTCAAGCTGCAAGCGTGCTTCGTCGACAGTGCGACAACGAGCAATGGCTGATACAAGCTCTTTGTTTCTCTTTAAATATTGCAGCTCTTTGTCATACAAAGCCACACGACCTCGTAAAAGATTCCAAAATCCTTCCACGAGTATCTGAATTTCTCGAAGACTCCAATCTTGCACGTTTTTCAAGGGATTTTCTTTAAGGGAGAGCTGGCGAAAGAAGTTCTTGCGGGTAACAACCATTCAGTGACAAGTCAACAGTTACAATGAGCTCTCCTCAACCTTCTTCGAAAAATAAAGTGGGCTCTCCAGGGAAGATTCTAGTAACTAGTCGAATCTTCTCTTCTGCGGGGTGAATACTTAGCATGACATAGCGTTCGCCAACACGGTTCGCTACTCGCATCGCTTTCAAGATCAAATCTGCCTCGGAGGGAAATATCTGGCGTCCTACGGTACGCATCTGTACAGTATCGCTGTGACTACGCATGAACACCAGATGGGTGGCATTAACACGTGAAGTGCGATTCTGTGAGAAGGCGTTTTGAAGGAGTGAGCAAGTGCTGACTCGCTTATGGTGGGTGGCAACTGTTGCTAGCATTTCCAGAGCTCGAGCGGCCTTCTTGTCATGTGCGAATGCATTGCCGAGGTCGTCCAAGATGAGTAAAGAGTTTGGCTGGATGTCGTCGAGATTTGGCATTCCTTGAATTCGAGTAATGTAGTGAGGCAGCTCTACATCGTTAGATGTGGACGCCCAGTAAATCTTCTCAGGCAATTGGTCGACGAGTTCCTCGAGGTTATCGAGGATTCGCAGCATGAAGGTGGTTTTACCACTTTGAGAAGGCCCAATTATTTGAATTGAAAATGGCGAGGTGATGGTGAACGGCTTCTCCTCACGTTCCATGACGAGTGACTGAATAGACAGTGAGAGGTCTAGCTATTTATACCCGTGATAGAGGTCTCCCTGAGAAGTGGCAACATTTCACCAAGTGGCGACTTTTCACCAAGTGGCAATGTTCCGCCAAGTCAAAGAGATCTCTCCCACTTGACATCCGGCGACGTTTCGCCAGATCTAAGAGAAAGTCTCTCCTCTGCATGCTCTTCTGCTTGCTCTCCTTGCATGCCGCGTGGCGTTTGGCGTTTGGCGTTTGGCGGTTGGCGAGCAATGCGAGCAAAAGGTTGAGGGGAAAGGCTGGCAAGCAAACACTCCACACACACTCGCAAGCAAAAAAGAAAAACACACCCACACCCACACACACTCATCAAACCCGTGACGTCAGGAGCCACGCGCGGGCGTGGCGAGTAGGAACTCCACCAAATCCATCGATACAAATGGAAATAGTCTTCAGCCAAAAAGTGGCGAAATGTCGCCAAATGGCGAAGAATTGGTGGCCATGTGGCCGCCATCTGGCTAGAGAGTGGTGAAAACTTTCGTTTTACTATTGAAATCTCAGTCTCGACTTGCTCTCAAGTCGAAGCCAACTCGTCACCACATGAAGTTTGTGGCTGGAGAAATGGCAGCCATGTGGCCGCCATATGGTGGCCAGATGGTGAAAAGTCTCGTTTTAGTATTGAAATCTCAGTCTCGACTTGATCTCAAGTCAGCGCCAACTTGCTGTCGCTAGACGTTTGTGGCCAAGAGATGCTGGCCATGTGGCCGCCATCTGGCTAGAGAGTGGTGAAAACTTTAGTTTTACAACTGAAATCCGAATCTCGATTCGGTGTCGACTTGTCGTCGCACTTGCGTCGACGACTCGTCAAGCAGACTGTGTCGATAGTTGTTATGGCACGCTCGCGTTCCATCAAGATGGATCCCAGCTCGCTCAAGGTCTTCTGGAGTTTGTGGACTGGTTAGGCAGAGTTTCTCGATGTGATTTGAAGATGTACTTTCCTATAAAAAGTTAGACTCCCCTTCAGATGAGTCATTACGATCTCAACGCCTGCATGGAGGCGTTGGCGAAGAAAATTTTCACTGACGTAGGCCATGCGGCTTCATTCTCTGGCGTCGACAATGTTTATCGCGCTGTGAAGAAAGTTTACCCTAAGGCGACTCGAGCCAAAGTGAGAGATGCCTTGCGTAGTGTGGATAGTTTTACTCTTCATCGCCCTGTCAGACGAAACTACAAGCATCCAAAGACGATTGGTGAAAGCTGGCGTTCGGATATTTGGGCCGATTTGATGGACGTCTCAAATCAAGCGAAAGACAATGATGGAATCAGATTTCTGTTGATTGCCCAATGTGGATATAGTCGCTTTACCTGGGTCAAGCCATTGAAAGACAAACGGCCAGAGAGCGTTCTAGTGGCCCTTCAAGAAGTCATGTCAGACTTTACTCCGCATGTATTCCACTGTGATGAGGGTACCGAGTTCAAGTCAGTTGTGAAGAAGTTTCTAGAAAGCAAAGATGTGAGGATTCATTATCCGCATTCTCCAGCCAAGTCCTACAGAGCCGAACGATACATTAGAACTCTACGCGCTCGCCTGCACCGTTACTGTACTCAGAAGCATACTTGGCGCTACATAGATGTCCTTGACAAGATCGTAGACAACATCAACAACACTATCTGTTCGACGACGGGAATGAAGCCAAGTGAAGTCAAATGGAACACTTGGATTCCAAGCCAATTCGAAAGCCCTTTCGATGGCGCTGAACTAGTCAAGCCTGGAGACTACGTGAGGATCAGTTACACTAAGAATCTCTTCGTGAAGTCGGCAATTGCCGGGTGGAGTGAAGTTATCTACAAAGTCAAACAAGTTTTCGCAACGAAACCACCATCATATACAATCGAAGACCTTAATCAAGAAGAGATTGAAGGAAGGTTCACGGGTCACGAGTTGCAGCGAGTGGATAAGCCTGAAGTTTACAAAGTAGACAGGATTCTCGGCTACAAGACAGTTAATAAGGTCAAGTATTGTCTAGTGCGTTGGTTGGGCTATGGACCAGAGTTTGACTCTTACGAACCTGTTTCAAACGTTATAGACCTGACTGCAGCTCAGTAAGCATCAGTCGATGCAAGACCGCGATAGCGAGCGGTCGATACACCTTCTTGGGCCTTGCCGTGTGAGACAGCTGCTCTATTTGGCTCAAATTTTTGCGCTCTTGACGATTATTGCTGTTTCTCTCATAAATCTAAGTCTCGGAGGTAGCGAGAGACTATTTCTGCCACTCCTCTTCTGGGCAGCAGGCGTACTCCTCCCAGCTCCTCAAAATGAACTATTCCGACGACGATCTCATGCTCCATCTGAGGTCTGACCTCTACGAGGGCAACAATCCCTCGGATTTCATCATCCACTTGAAATGTCCCTTCAATTTGGCTGGACGTTGGCAGATCGGCCTTGCCGAATGCCAGATTCCAAACACATTCGAGAATGTGAGCGATGGTGAATACTTTATTGTTCACTACAAGGATGGACGACAAGTCATGGCTGCTGTGCCGGCCGGACGTTATGAGACTGAAGCCGATCTTGTGGCGATACTCAATAACCAGGTTCCAACTCATCGAAAGAAGAGAGAGGCCGAACGTCCTCTGCGCGTGCCAGAACGATTGAATGAGAAAGTGGCCAAGATTGTTGGCAGTGATGAGCACGTTATCGAAGGCAATCTGAGAACCCCTGCTAGAGAAGGCGAGACGCCACTTCCTCCAAAGGAGACCCCTTCTCTAAAGGATAGGGTGTCTACTCCAGCACCTCCTCCTCCTCCTCCGCCTAAAAAGCCGCCAATTCCTCCAAAGGAGCCAACTCCTCCTCCTCCTCCAAAGGAGCCAACTCCTCCTCCTCCTCCAAAGGAGGCCACTCCCCCTCCTCCACCTCCGCCAAAACCCAAGTCTCCTCCTCCGAAGCCCCCAACTCCTCCTCCGCCAAAAGAGAAGACGCCTACTCCGAAGGAGAAGGCACCACCGTTTCTTACTCCGACTCCGACTCCGACGGAGACTCCGATAGAGCAAGTCTCTGTGCTACCTGAGAGCTCTCCACTCATTGGAAGACCAGAAACTGCTGTTGTCAAGCCAGCTTCCGTAGAAAAGACACTGGAAGGCGATCTAATCCCCACTCATCCGGAAAATGGCCTTCAATTTGGCTTCCACCCTGTTAGGAAGCGAGTCATCGTGGAAATGGATCAAGATGTCGTCGACGCAGTCGAGTTTTCAACTGAGCTCTCTTATATTCTAGGTCTACATGCCAGAAAAGTCCGAGGTTCAGCCGAGGGTGGTTCTCATATTGACGTTCTTAACCGACATCGGTCTGTCTATGTGCATTGCTCTGTCGTTGCTCCTCAAGTTGTTGGGGATTCCATGGCCCAAGTCTTGCGAGTTGTGCCCCTCACGTCTTATACGCCTTATGGCGACCTTCAAACGACTACTTTCTCACCGATTTGGTATTTAAAGCTATCTGAAACGACTCTCTCTTCCATTCGCATTCAACTGCGTGACGAAGCAGGTCGTCTCTACTCTCATCAGTTTGGCACAACGTTTGTCTCCCTTCATCTTCGACGTGTCTGAGATAAAAGATGACTGATTTCGACCCTGACACTCTCGACTGGAGCGAATTCTTCGCTCCTCGCCCAGCCGAAGGCGATCTCGTCTTTCTCCCAAAACGACGTGGAGGAAGTCTACTTGGAGCCTTGAAAGGCTTCTCAAGAATTCTACGACCACTCCTCAAAAGAGGGGCTCAGGCAGGCTTGAAAGCTGCCAAAAGCGGAGCCAAGGCAGCAGTACGAGCAGGGGCTCGCATGGCGAAAGAGGAAGCTATCAGTGCTGGGAAAGCAATGCTCAACGATCTTTCTCAAAAGCAACATCCTCCAGTCACTCATGTCATTCGAGACAGAGCTCGCGAAGGAGTTTTGAAAGTGGCTCAACGAGTTCGACGAGGCCAAGGCCTCGGAACGAATCGTATAAAAGGGAAAAAGGCATCGAAGCTCGGCATTGTGAAGACTTCTCCGCCGAAGAGAGGTCGCCGTCGTCTCCCTGAGTCTTCGATCTGAGAATGAAGCGACTTCAACACCCTAAGTCTCTTCTCGCTGCTCCTCCCTCTCTCGATCTCTTCACTCCTCTTCCGACTGGCACGGGTTTGAAAGCAGGCCGCCTCCGTGAAATACCGCCAATCCACCCAGTAAACTCTGAAGGTCCTTTCGAATGGCACGTCCAAAGCCAATTCATGATCAACATGCTAAGGAGCTACATCTACTGCAAGTTTCGCATCTTCAACCATGCAGGAGTCCCTCATCCTGCTACGAGAACGACCCAAAATAACAACGGTGACGACATTCAAGTCGCGACCACGTTCGTGGCGCCGACTCAAGGCTTCGCCAAGGCTCTCTTTGGACACGCGACGGTTACCGTCGACGGAATGCAGGTGGAAGACGTGTCCCTCTTTCATTATAAGTCGTTCCTCGAATACGAGTTCACCACCTCTCAGGAAGAGAAGCAACAACTTCAACGCAATCTCTGCTACAGCATCGAAGAGGCTGGTTACGAGCTTGACTCTGAAGCTGGTCATCTCGACCGTGGGCGATGGCTGAAAGACGGAAAAGTGGGAGAAATCGAGTTTCGCCCTGCTCTAGCACTCTTCCAACAAGAGAAGCTCTGGCTTCGCAACACGGAAATGCGCCTTCGATTCGATCGAAACCCGGACACGATGCTCATCGACAACTTTGACGGCGCCGATTCCACGGCTCTCTTCCACATCCACATTGACGACATCAGACTTCTCATCCACGAGCAAGCTGTGGACGATCAGCCTCTCAACTACATTGAGAGTCAACTTGCTGCTGGCGCTGCTACGGCTTACAACATTCGACCTGTAGAGATGCGGTCCTTCCACATTGCAAAAGATCGGCAGGAGTACGAAGTGGTGCTAACCAACACTCCGAAAGTTCCTCTAAGAGTGCTGATTGCGTTTGTGCCAAACGAAAGCTTCCATGGCCTTCACAAACGAGCCATCTACAACTTTGTTCCGGGTGGTGTTCGCCAGATCGATCTCCAACTCTCTGGCCAGCTGGTCGGCTATGCCTCCAGCTACGAGGTTGATTTCCGTAGGGAAAACTACCTCAGACTCTACCAAGCTCATCTCGACGCACTAGGCCTGCCTTACGGCACTACAAACAACATCACCTACAACGACTTTGGTCGGCATCGCTGTCTCTACGCCTGGGAGATTTCGCCATACAGCGAAGAGGCCTGCCTCAATTTTATCGAGTCAGGAATCCTGAGCGTAAAGATCAACTTTGCTTCGCCTGTCACTGAGCCATTGATGATGATCGCATATCTGGAAGGCACCTCAGTCTTACAACTGACGGCAAGCCGGAAGGTGCTCACCACCAATACGGTCTCAAATGCTTGATCAAGAGATCGAGCGTCTCCTACGAGCCTCCCCTGTCACCTCGCCCTTCTTCCTCGGAGTCTTCGCCCCTCGAGACTTGCCCCGACGTGCTCCAAATCGCTCAAGGTACTGCTTCGTCCTCGGAACTACCAACTCATATCGAGAAAGTGGTCATTGGGTGGCTATCTACGTCAATAACGGCGCCGCTTACGTCTTCTGCTCCTTCGGAACCCATCCTTATCGACTTCCTGGCCTCAAAACCTTCCTCAAACCTTTTAGAGAGATCTACTACAATCGAAAGTCCCATCAGAGATGGGACTCTGAAGTCTGTGGCGGTTATGTCTGTTTTGTTTTGTTTCAATTATGTTTAGGCAAATCTTTTGTTGAGATACTTAACCGTTTTGACCGCATCAAGCGGGACGACTTGTACGTCCAGCGATTCATGCTTCGCCAGTTTAACTTTAGATTCGAATAAAGAGAGAGAGAGAGCCAAACCTGTGTTTCACACACGTGAAGAGAAGATTCCATTTGTATCGATGGGTTGGTTGGAGTTCCTACTCGCTGCGCCCGCGCGCAGCTCCTGACGTCACGGGCTTGAGGTTGTAAGTTGGTTGGTTGGTTGGTTAGTCGGCTAAGATTTGAAAGAGAGAGAGAGAGAGAGAGAAAGAGAGAGACCTTCCTTCCATCTCCCAAAAGAAAGGGGGGCCCACACCTTGCATGCACCACACCCACTCCCACTCCCACACCATGCATGCACCTCCCTGCTTGCCACCCCCTTGCTTGCACTCCCTTGCTTGCCTCTTTTGCTTGCCTTCTCCAAAGGAATCTCTCTGGCTTCCTTTTATCTACATCCCTGATACTCTTAAGACCTAGAAAGACGAATTAGCTCAATAAACTTAGCATCTTATGTACATAGTCAACGAGCAACATAACCAAGAGGATACACAGTACCAGTGGAAGTGTCGAGGCAGCCTTTGTGTTGCCAGATCTTGAACTTCTTGGAGACGCATTCCGTCATCAGGGCGTGGCGCTTTCTGCGAATCTGCTCGTTGCGGAAGGTGTGCACCACCTTACCGTCCGGGAGAGGAGTCTCGATGGCAACGGCTTCAGGGTCTTCACCGTTGGCGGAGGCCTCATCTCGTTTCTGTTTGTAGAGCTCGGCGATTCGATCGTTCTCGAGGGCAACGTCGTGGATGTACTCTTCGACGTCCTGAAGGAACTGGTCAAAGCTGTAGCCCGACTGGTTCTCCTCGGTGAGATAGACCCCCCTGATTTTCATCACATACTTCTTTTGAGAGGGATCATCACGTTTCACAGACTCATAACCATAACATTTCGCCGACGGGGCGACCCAACGAACAATTTTCCAACCCTCCTTCACTTCACTCGAGAGACCACCAAGATGAAGGTTGATGTCCGCCGCGAAGCTGTCCATGATTCCGTCACCTTCTCGAACCTTGAAGGCGACCGAGTCGGTGTCGGTGTAGACGTGCGAGGCGCCCGCCTTCCGGATGTGGTTCAGGATTTCCAACCGGGCGTAGGCGGTGATGTAGGAAGCCAGCCCGATGTTGCCGAATCGGACGCTATGTTTTGTCTCCTTGGCCGCCTTGTAAGAAATGAGCCACATTGCCTGATTGTCGACTTCGCCGACGACGTCGAGACTGCTTGGGATCCACTGACAATCGGTTATCTCGATGCTGCGATCTCGAAGCAGCTTCTCGATCTCGCCACGGTCGGAATGGTAAACCGTGCAGGTTCTTACGCACCTTTCACCGAACTTGCCGTACATGGAATTCAAGAGAATCTTGGCCAGTTGACGAAGAGTTGGATTTTCCTTGATGTCTTCCGGTTTCAGATCGATGTCCATCTTAGTCTTCAATTCCTGCAGAAACTGTTGCTTCTTCTCGTCCGTATCAAGAGAGGCATCCCAGCCGCTGTTCGCGATCTTGGTCTTGTAGAAGGTTGATACGAAGGGTCCGAAGAGCTCGCCCTCCTTGGTCCACTTGTCCCATTCCCAGATTTCAGCCACTTCCTCGATCTTGGCACCATGATTGACAGCCTCTTGAAGCTCGACATGTGTCCAAACGCCTGAGAAGGCACGTTCTTCTTTCTTCTTGTGAGTGCACACTTGCTGCTCCGTCTCGCAACAGCTTCGGCAGTTGCCAAAGTAGAGCTGGTCATTGTGACGAGAGGGAAGAACAGCGAAACGCTCATCTTGACGCACGAGCACTGTGCATTGGATGAGACCCTTGCACTTGAGCGGATCCTCACCAGGTTGAATCTCATTGCGAATCAACTTGCGAACCTTCGGCTTTCCAATTGGGTAGCTCTTCTGGAACATCATCGCTGGGTAGAGGGAGTTGACATCGAAGAACTTGATCTCCTCCAGAGGTCCGCAGGTCTCAATCATTTTCGAAGTGAACGTTCGGCCACCGAAATAGGCGCTTCGAGGAAAGAGGCGCTCAATGTACTCCCAGTTCTTGAAGAAGCTTCTCATCTCAGGATCGTTCTCCATTGCAGACTTGATATCATGTTCCCAGACCTCTTCAACTTCGAATCCGGCGTCTCGGAGCTTCTGAGTCCTGAGCTTGGTTTGAGCCAGCCGGTCAGCCATTTCAGCTTTCTTAGCTTCCTTGACGACGTATTGATTGCAATCGGGGCAGCCGTGCCAGTAGCATCCATGCACTTCGATGATTCGACGCGATTCAGCTATAAAACCGTCCACTTTGTAGCCAAGATTGCCTGACACCATAATCCGAGCTTCTCCTTGGGATGAAAGCGCAGTGCGAATCTCGACACCCTCCATTTGAGACCTCCAGTAGAGATAGCGCAGAGCGAGCGGACTCTGGTTGTTTCGAAGGCCCTCGCCACGTTCGTCAATGTGGGCAATCAGCTTCGGATTCTTGAGATGGTTGAGCCGAAAGGCGAATTGAGAGGCAGAAGCTGCAGTCATGCACTCCTGGAATGGGTCGAAGCCGTTCTCGTCGATGAAGGCCTTGCGAAACTTGAGAATTCCCTTCTTCAACATGGTCACATCGTTGCGACAATACTCATCCAACTCCTCTGTGAGGACAAAGGGAGTGCCCTTCACAGACTCGTACCACTCGCGGATTTTGTCAGCTTTCTCCTTCCGATATCTTTCCGAGGCTCTCCAGAATTTGAACTCTGGGTAGTGATCTTCGCAGTAGTTCCAGTGCTTGTCAGAAATCATGTCGAACGGGAAGAAGCCCTTCTGCTCTTCGATGCCGAACGCTTTGGGGAATGCCTCGAGGGCGCAGGTTGTGAAGAGAAGAGTGTCCTTGAAGACCAAGCGAGCCTGCACCGGATTCTTGATGGCTGCCTTGTTCTTGGCCTCCTTCCGAGCCTTGGCGAAGTCAAATGAGGACTTGTCAATTGTCATCTGGAGGACCCGAGTTCCCGAATGCACCACGTCAGGTCGGATTCCTTTTGAAAGGAGATGGGCGAGAATAGGCATGATGTCAAACCCTGAGGCGTAATGAGCAAGCATGAGGTAGTCGTTGTAGCGCTTGTTGCACATGAAATGGTTGATGAAATCGTTGACGACTTTGCTTTTGAGCTGTCCGGGCTCGTACATGAACTTCAGCTTGCGGTTCACTCCACAGTTCTTGCAGGGCTTGTCGTCGGCCAGGTTCTCGCAAAGATTGCACACCAGTTCAGCTCTTGCCAGAATCGGCACGTGCCCGTTGTCGAACGGCTTCAGATTGTCGTCGGCATCCAGTTCTCCAGGCATAGTCTCAAAGTCATAGAGACACATTTTGAAGGTTAGCGTGTGTTCCTTGATCTTCTTGAGTTCGGATTTGCGAAATTCACGCCATGTACATTCGTGGTCGTCTGGCCGTTGGCATTCACACTTGTCGCAGTAGTGATGATAACATTTGTGAGGTTCCTCCAAGTCGATATGGTGCATCTTCCCACACTTCTCGCAATACGCCCTGCGGGTACAAAGCGACGCACCATCGACGCAAGATGTTGCAGCTGTCTTCTTGTGGGCCTCCATGCAGGCAGCGTTCATGAACAGGCATTTGCAATCCTCGCAACGCTTCTTCTCACCGGGGAAGGTCTCCTCGCATTCACCAAGGTGTGTTTGGCACATACTACAAAGGCCTTTGCATCGGTGGTCGTGCCTCTTGTGAGCTTGCTTGCAAACATTGCAAAATCGAAGATCCTTATGCGCCAAGTCGAAGGCGTAGTCGAGATGCTCGTCGTCGTGTATGAAAAGAAGAGGGAATTGGTTGTTATGTTGTGTGAGATGGGTAAACGCTCTGATAAGAGCGCCACCTGGAGTGAAGACATGAAATGAGAAGAGAGGGAAACCGCCGAGATGCTCTGGAGGGTTCGGCTGATTCTCGTAGATCTTCTGAAGGTCATCGAGGGTGTACGAAGGTTTGTCAGACGGAATCCCACACTGCCGAAGGAGAATGAAGGCTGCTTCTCGCTGATATTCATCTCGAAGTCTGACCAACTGTTCTTTGTGTTCGGGGTTTCGTGCTCTCTTGAGTGTTGTAACAGATGACTGATCGGCAAGCCGTCGTTCAAAGTCCTTCTTGAGGAATCCGGGAAGGTGTGAAGGGAAATTTTCAATATTTTTGATGTTGTAAAGTTTGCGAAAATTGTTGAGCTTGCCATTGGCCAAAGCCACGGCGGCAGCCTTCGGCAGACACAGACCATCATCATTGTCAACAACAAAACTAACCAAAGCGCCGGCCTCGCCCACCGTTCTTGACCGCGCAACCCCACGGGAAGTCATGTCACTGTCCGCAACCCCATCAAGAATCATCAACTCCACGGTCATGCGGTCGTCGATGTGAAAGTTCTCATTAGATTGGGCCACCGCTTCCAACTTCTTAACTAGAGCAAACCCACTGTTGGTCTTAAAATCCCTTTGACACAAAGCGAAGTTCTTACTGAGACCGGGATGCTTGACGATGACAATGTAGAGCGCGTGTTCTCGGTCTGGGATGTAGCGGTCGAAGAGCTTCTCAAAGATGGCGGCGAGCTTCTGAGGATTGGCGGCTTCAGCGAGGTGCCGCATCTTCAAACCTCGGATGGCAACGTGTCGAGACTTGTTGCTGTCGGATCGCTGCGTTGTCACTTGCGACGAATCCACGAATCGATCCAGATTCAGTCGCAACGGCCATCTCGTTTCGGCTTCGGTGTTGGCTGCAGGGATGAGGGGTTCGTTGACTGGTTGAGGACGTCGAGACATTCCGGCCGAATGAGGTCGGTTCCTGCAAGCAGCTGTTTATATATGCGGGCGTAACAGCTGTTGGAGGTCACGGAGGGATCGTTGGAATGATTGTGAAATGCGAAACTAACGAAATAACGGGAATGAACACGTTCAAACGTGTTGAGAAGCGGAGAGGCGGATGGTGAGCGTCCTTTCCGCGCGCGGCGCGTGCCGCGACGCGGTCGGCGCCGCTTGGCGCTAGCTGGGAGCGGAAGAGACAAGTGTTTGGGAAGCAAATAAGGTCTTGAGGTTCGGGAAATGCAATGGCAAAAATTAATTGAAGAAATAATTGAAGGAGAAGGGTTAAAAACTTGTTGAGAAAGCTCCAAAACAAATCGAAACGCGCTAGCGGACCGCTCGGCGTCCTTTCCGCGCGCGGCGCGTGCCGCGACGCGGTCGGCGCCGCTTGGCGCTAGCTGGGAGCGGAAGAGACAAGGGTTTGGGAAGCAAATAAAGTCTTGAGGTTCGGGAAATGCAATAGCAAAAATTAATTGAAGAAATAATTGAAGGAGAAGGGTTAAAAATTTGTTGATAAAGCTCCAAAACAAATCGAAACGCTTTAGCGGAGCGCTCGGCGTCCTTTCCGCGCGCGGCGCGTGCCGCGACGCGGTCGGCGCCGATTGGTGCTAGCCGGGAGCGGAAGAGACAAGGGTTTGGGAAGCAAAGAAAATGATTAACTGAAGAAATAACTGAAGCAAATGGGTTTAAAAATTGTTGAGAAAGCTGCAAAATAATTCGAAACGCCTTGGCGGGGGCGCTCGGCGTCCTCCCTCAGGGGGAGCGCGCGCAGTTCAAATCTCAATTAGGCATCGGCGCCGATTTGCGCTAACTCTAAGCGGAAAAGACAAGCGTTTGGAATCAAAGTATTTGGAACTTGTCAACAATAAATTAAGGATAATTTTAAAACATTTAAAACAACAAGCAACGAAACTCGAAGCTAACAAAATTATTAAGGGAAGGAAGACGCCTTCCTCTCCGAGCGCGGCGCGGACCGCGCCGGGCGCTCGCTGGGCGCTAACCGTCTGGCCTCTTTCGCCCTCAAAACGCGTCTCTTCACTTTGCACACTCTCTCTTCGATCGAGCTTTAGGCGACGCTAGGCTTTGCGAAATCTTTTCGAAACTCAAACCCTGTGACCAACTTACCTTGAACATGAAACTCTCAACGTGAAACATGATACAGGCCAGTCTGAACATGAACCATGCACGCATGTGGGCATGAAAACGTTGTTACGTAATCTTTTCGAACTCCTTCTGGCCCTCTTACGCTGAAACCTTGAGTTAAACTTACCTTGAAACCTTTGAACATGAAACCTTTAACATGAAACAATCATGGTTGAACATGAAACATGCACGCATGAACATGAAATGCCCCCTGCATGACGGTCTGGACATCCCCGAACATCCTTGAACGCCTTTGAGCTTCTCGCATGAGACCACCGCACCTTGTACGGCTGTCCCATAGCAGAACTCCTCCACATTGAAATTCAGTACTGAATTTGAACCACGTGGTTAGTCACGTGACTGGCTTACCGCATTGTGACGTCAGAGGGGGTTCCCCCAGGAAGGGGATTCCCCCGTATTACAACGCGCCCGAGGGCTTCCGCCTCAGGGCAGGCTCCTCCCACTTTCCCACGCTGACAGCCAGTAGGCCCTTCCCAGTAGTCTCGACGTCGACGAAATGCTCAGAATGGATCTTGTCAGAATTGAGAAGGACTAGGAGCGTAGACTTTCCCTCTTATCCGGCTTCCTCTTGATGTGACTTCGCTATGCTTCCTTCTGTTTCCTTTCTTCCTCTTTAGACCGGAGCTCATAAATTTCAGTCACCAGGACGCCCAAACATCTGCCTTCCTCACTTTCCTCGGAAGCACTGATACAACATTGTCTTCATCCCCACCTCTGCGTGTCCGAAAAGAGACAAGTCAGTTTATTCGATAAATGAGAAAAGAGAAGAGAAGCGAAGAGATAGATTACTCCGTGTTGATAAACATGTGGCTCTCGTCGTTACGCGTGTTGATGGCAATGCCGCTGGTGGACGTAGCATCCAGATTGTTCTCCAAGTCACTCCTTTCTGGCTGGCGGTCTTCTCTTCTAGCGCATAGTATTCTTCGCCTACAACGGTACGTTTACACATAAACAAAATCAAACACCTGGTGCACCCAAAGGCAAATGAAGCCGATGATCACTGCGACGATGGTGACCAGGAAGGTGGAGGCGCAAACGCCGGGAGTAGCCTTGAAGCAGGACTGGACGGACTCGATGCCAATCCGCACGAAGGGCATCACGATCGACATTGCTGCATCGAGTCCGAGCTTCGTCGCATATCCCGTTACGATTTTGTCTGAAAACTTCGGATCAGCGGGTTACGACTTCGGGTGGCTAGCTTGTAAAGATTTTAGAATCAGCTGGGATTCTATGTGGACGCTGATGGCAAGGGGTGTCGGGACTTCCTGGAGCCAGCAAGGGTGATCGGCTGCTGACCCCGCGCGCCCCCGCCCCGGCCAGGCGGAGGGAGGTGTTCCGGGTGGCTAGGGCTTATCGGTGCTGGTCAGATAGCCGTCGATCCCGACACTTCCTTGTCGCCTAGCCCATATGGTTCCCGGTGGGCCCACTGTCCTCGCTCTCCCTCCGCCTGGCCGGGGCGGGGGCGCGCGGGGTCAGCAGCCGGTCACCCTAGCCGGCTCCAGGAAGTCCCGACAAGGGGCAACCGAATCAATAAATATTTGGCGCGAAGACGGGGGCTGTCGTTAAACGAATGAGAAATTACCTCAAATTTTCCGTCCTGGCCCTGGTGTGCTGAGATCAAAGCCAATCTTCGGGCAGTCGTATCCAAAAGTTTGGCGCCGACTATGTGCACTTGTATCGCAAAGGATCATCTCAAACTTTAAAAAGCTGAAACACACAAAACAGACTCTATTGGCGTTCCATCCTCACCTGGCACGATCAAGTCGTTCCGTTTTGGTGAATATTGAGACTTCACAAGCCTCCACCCAGAGAGTGACCTACAAAAGTTGCTTCGCTCCTTAAAAATGCCAGCTATGCGAGAAGAGTTACCAATAAGAGACGGAGCTTCAAAGACTCCTTGATAGTTGAAGAGAAAAGAAGGGAAAGAAGTTCCTTCAGTCAAATTCTAGCGATAGTAGTCGAAATATACTAACGACATGGGTCCAGAGCGATTTACGCGCATCTGCAAGAAAACGTTGTCAATTTTAGGTTTGCTCTCGGCTGGCACGATGCTGCGTGAGAAGCAACTCATAGTCCCAGCGCAAAAGGAGGCAACGAAGAGCGGCGAGGGCGCCCCGCACTAGCGCGCTAGCGCGCACTGCAAACACGCGCTTTAATCGATATGAATGCCGGGGAGGCCTTCGCTTGAGATCGTCGTTGTGCCAAAAGCAATCGGCAACGCAGCTATAAAGCCGCAAGAACAGAGCCAAAAAGCCGAATTGTTTCAGACGCCTCAAATGTTTATAGATGCCTAGAGATTGAAAATATCGCTTTCATGATGTTCTTCAGGGTCTAATTGTAAGCAGCTGCTAGTAATGGTTTTTGCCACAAAAAAGTGTTTCTGTGGTCCATCTGCATTCGACGTGTGAACGAATAAACCACTAGCCAAACATGAAAAATGCATGACGCCCTTTGCTGAACCAATGCATGGCAACCTTAAGAAACTTCATAGATTTTCTTTTTCCACCTATAAATGTCTTACGACGGCAGGCTTGTGGATTGGCTGTTGGCTACCGATATCGAGACCAAGCTTGAAGCGCATCAATTTGCCGCCGAGTTTCCATTGTACGCTCTGACGGCCTTTCTCATAATTCGGCACTCTTCATCTCACATGAAAGTCTTCAAATGGCTGCTTTTGAATATCGTGGTGAGCGGCTTCTCACTTGTTTTCAGTGAGCAAGGGTATGCAATTTTACAGCTCATGTCTGAAATTGCAAATTTCTTCGAATACTTTATCTTTCGTTGCTCTTTCCACATCTCGCAGGCTACTCGGGCGGTGTTTGGCAATCGGCCACCAGCATGCATGTTTTCATGGTAGCAATTGTCACTCTCACTGAGCAGCAACTGCTGTGTTTTTCAGTCCATTACGATGTTCGTAGCTTCGACGTATGCCTTCGCGCTCATCAGTGCTTTTGTGTATCGTCACAACGTTCTTTTACCGCAGGGCCATTTCCTGGCGTTTCGACTGCAAGTTTTACATGATAACGATTCTCAATGCCCGCTGTCAGTAATCTAAAACGTGGTCTGGCCTTAACGCTCGTCTTGTCACTTATGTCCGGTGCGTTGTACGCTTGCACGTATGAGCCAAAAGATCGTGATCGCTACCAGAGCGAGGCAAGTTTTCGAGGCATTCCAGCTACACAATCGAGCCTTATTTTTCAGATGGATGCCCATTTACTTCACTTCTTGAATGACCCACGGGTTATTTTCTACGATTTGAGTCATGACTTCGCGATGGGCTTATTATTTCAAGTTCGCTTTAAGTTTAAAGACACTATTTCTCTAGTTGTTGATACTCTATGTCATTGTTTTTGAGAGCCTTGTCCTCTATTGTGTTGTGGACAGTCTTGTAATTCTTCACAGAACAAGGTATGGTATTCGTCAAAAGCCAGCAACATACAGGCATCTTTTTGTCTATTCGAACGCGTATATTGCACTTATTTTTCATCACATATCTGCTCATCCAAGTAAACGTCGCAGATAAATGAGAAAGTGCTTGCAGACCCTCATCGCATTCGTCATTTTCACTTTACCGGGAATCATTGTTTTGATAACCAACTACGTGTTGCCACTTATTGTTGCCAACTTCTCGGTTGTGTCATTTTCTCACCCCAACCGGCCTCTTGAGGTGGTCTTTAGCACTTGCATGGGGAGGGAGGAGGGAAGGGGGCATGTGATTATTCTGCAAGAAGTTTTTCGTAACCTATCCGCCTCGATCCCGCGCGTCATTAAATCGCTAATCGAGTTTATTTCAGACTGACTTGCAGACCTTATAAAGATCTTCATCTTTTTGTCATTCCTTCACAATGACAAGAACTTCGTTTCGCAAGAATCAGCCTTCATCATCTGGTACTGTTATTAAACGTGTTTATGACGTATTGATTTTAGGAGACCAGAGGGCAAGAAGGGATCTACCGCGAGTGGACTACTCTTTTAAGAGAGCTTTGTCTGAGGGCGCGGGTGCAGTTCGAGCACGTCTCTTTCGAAGACGCAAAAGTGGAGAGGCCGACGCAGGTAACATTGCTTCGCGTACTATTAGTGTGTTGTTTTAGCTACTCCTTCAACGTCTCCAGCAGCTCAAAGGATGAAAAATATGCGACAACGAAAAGCCCAAGGAATTTCAGGACTACCGCAAGACAGGCTATAGAGCTCCCGTGTCCTCAGATGACCTTTGTTTATTTCGCGCACTGCGCTTACGTAAC
>JAQIXL010000694.1:0-26330 GCA_034700245.1 Poikilolaimus oxycercus | reverse complement strand
AAAGGAAAAGGCGAGAAGTTGGTGCTCTGCAGGATGGCGCTCGAACCGGCGGACAAGAGTGACCCGACGACTTGCTTCGTCAGGACGCAGTTTCCTATCCGTCTTGCGTACGCAATGACAATCAACAAGAGTCAAGGCCAAACTTTCCAGAAAGTAAGAATTCCTGTTTTGCATCTTATTATTTGCTTAAAGGTTGGCCTGATTCTACGTACTCCAGTCTTCACGCATGGACAACTCTATGTCGCGCTCTCTCGAGTTCCTGCGAAGACAGGACTGATGGTCTACGACGCCCAGTGGGAAGAAGACGAAGAGAGAGAATTCTTTGTCAAGAACATCGTTTACCAAGAGGCCTTTCAGGATTAGTGACAATACATTCGTGTGCTATTTTTGTGTTTTGAAAAAGTAAAATCTGTTCTTGCTTTCCCATCAAGCATTTAATGGAATCAGCAAGCTTTTCTGCCGTTAGAAGAGATTCGTTTGAAGAATAAATTCCATTCGTTAGTCTGTTAGTTTCGTTAGTACAGTTGCTAGTTAACCTTTTCAAGAACGTCAATGCATTTCTGTTTTCCATTTTCTCGATTCACTTCCAGCAAATGATGATAGTTCCGAATCTGGTCCTTGATATTTCGTGAAACTAAGAAGCTTAGGTCAGAATCCTGGGAATACTGAAAAAGAAAACATAAGACACACGCTCAAGCTCACGCTGTAGCCATTGCCAATTAGATAATGGCTTTGAAGCCTTTCAATAGATTTTGTTGCACCATCCCAAAGTTTGTGCAGCTCCGTCATGGTCGTTGTATCATTGTGCTTTAAAGTTTTTGAGTCTCTAAAAGACATTCAGCAACTTACTCCGGCGGCATAGTCCATGATCACTTTTGCAGCGTCAAAACTAGTCGATACTAGACGCTGAAAGTCCGCCGGGGCTCTTTTGAAGTTGTCCAAGTTATCGTAAGTGAGGTTGGACATGGTGATAAGGGCATCCAAAAACGTGTCAACAGGAGTGACTGGTCGGGAATTTGCCTTCAATCTTATGCAAGTTGACTTACTCGTTTGATTTGTGGGTAAAGAACGTTGGCTTTGAGTTGTAAAAACAAAAACTGACAGCAACACGTTGGCTGTGATGTAACAGAAGAGCATCTCGGCTATTCGCATGGCTTGGTTTCTAAAGGAAATGCTTTCTAAAGAAAAGTCAACCTGAAGATAAAAGTGGGCATGGACCACTATACAAAACCAAACAACACACAGATTCCAAATTTAATCACAGTAAAAATGCGAAATACAACAAAAAACTATAAAATGAGTGTGCATGTTGCAACGTACGTTGTGAAGAGCGTCTTTACAGTATGCGAAAACGTGAAAACCACAGCGTTCGAACTGACGTGATGTCGAGGAGCCGGACAGTCGAGTGGTCTCCAGCAACCGTGTCGGCTAATGATCAAGCCTTTGACGGAGATGCCAGTTAGTTCTGGGACAGTAGAAATATGCTCAAGGGTAAGGACGTCGGCCCTGAAACCGATCAAGTAATGAGATCGTCTTGGCTCAAATTCGAAAGGACAAAACGCACTCTAAGGCTTTGATAATCAAAGGTTTCAGTTGGTTTTCAGCGAGATGTCGCTGCGCTTCCTCTAAATCTTTAGCCGAAACATGTCCTTCAGTAACAAACTTACCTTTACGATGCTCTGCTTGGCTTCGCCTCACTATAACGAAGTTCACGCCTTGAACATTCTCACGCTGCAAGCCATCGACTTTGATAAAGTATTGCTCGTTGGGTGCAGGAGCTTTCGCAACAACCACGTCGTAATCCCATCTGACAAAACTTCAAATATTAAGAAACGTCATCTTGCCCATCCAAGCCGAATCGTTCCATGTCTGTAGACGATGTTTCGGCTATGCGTTTCAGTTGGTCCTACATTTATTTCCGTTTTTTTTTCAACAGGACCTCACATTTGGTGTTAAGTTTAGTTGAATTCCCATTTCTTGGTCGACAATTTTCGTTGCTTCAAGAGCATGAATTCCCGGCCAGGCCTTGCTCTGCAAAACAAAGTACATGCCCAAATGGCGCTGACCAAATCCCCTTCGACTAGGTCCGTCAGCTTTTTCCAGATTTTGGTGGAATAGTCGTCCATATAATCGCCGGAATAGTCCTCCAGGCGAAATTCTTGTTGTATCGTCCCCAGGATTAACTAAACTGACGCTCTCGTAACAAGTTACAAATGTTCACCGCTTGAAGGGAAGCAGCAAAGATGGCTTGGGCAACCGTATAGGCGTGACGACGCTCGTAGCCCACTCGTTGAAGCGCGTCTCCAGTAAGGCATCTTAGGAGATCAACATTCAATGAGAAAAAAATCCAGCAGAACAAAAAATCGAGACTTACGCTGTAGTGCCCCGGTACAAGTTCATGTTCGGAATATTTTGAAAGCTTCGAGCGTGCAGGTAAAGCGCATTCATGGCTTTTCTTCGCGTTGCGTAAAAGCCACTTTCACACTTTGTTGCTGAAAGTTCTCCAAAATGTAAGTGGTAAGAAAACTTGCGCTGCATCAGAGTGAAGTGCTGCTTGGTTTTCGCGAAAGTATCACACTCGAAAAGAGAACAAAAATGGTCCACGTATTGAATGATCGCATAGAAGTCTGCGAATAACTTATTTTCGCAAATACTTACCATATAACTGCCGATTCATAGACTTGTCTGAGGTTCCGTTAGGTGATCGCTGAATTGCAAACTCGAGAGCCCATTGCTGTATTTCGGCCATTTTTTGAACCTCGTCGTGAGTAAAATTACGATACCTGTGGGCAATTTCGCGGCCGATAATCTGTAAATCAAAATGAGCGTTTATCTTTGGAGTTCACATGAAGGGCAAGATGAATATCGTAGTATTTCGCTTTTGGATTGACAATGGGCGGTGGCTTTTCTCCTCGCAAACGACGAGCAAAAGCATTAAGCTCTGCCTTCACCAAGCCAAGTTTTTCATCGAAGTTCCGCAAGTCCGCCTGAAAAAAATACGAAAATAAATATCAATGAAACCTTACATTCGCAGTCAGGTCGCTGAAGATCCACTGAGCAGGTATGCGCTTGTCTTGAAGCCTGTCATAATGTTCTAAGAATGTTGTAATGATCCTCAGTGCTAAAGCCTTTTCTTCGTCGCTCAGCGACTAAAACCGCTATGAGCGCGTGATTTACCTCATTCTGGGAGTAAATATCAAGCTGCCAGGCAAGAGGATGTGCGAATCCGAGATATTGAAAGAATTTATCGCCGGCTGTTTTGATGTTCTCAAGGCTGTCATTTGAGACACTGGCCAAGTCTTTGAAAGCCGCTGCCATTCCGCCGAGAAGATCCTCTGTTGCTGGGGTTTCAAAGCAAGCAATAAGAGCTAACCGATCGCATCCTTGCTAGCATCTTTCTTTAACAGTTCGATGCGCCTTTCAACTAGCGCAGCAAATTCTTTGCGCTTTTTAGCAATTGCATCTGGTTTGCTCTCCTAGAGAGCAAGACATTTTCCCTGGAAAGGAGAAAAAATCACCTTATCGAATTCACGGCTGGGCGTTGTTGATTCCTTCGTTGATGAGGATGTCACTTCGGCTCCATCATTCCGAGGGGAGCTGGAGACCAGACTCGCGTGGACGATGGTGAGAGTAAAAAATATGAGCAACCGCCCAGACATGGCAATGCGCCAGCGACTGTATTCGACAGGGTAAGCGTTTCCCCCGGCAAAAGCGCGATACCTGATCCTCTAGCTGCGTGGCCGAACGATAAACAATGGGCACGCGCCGGTTGACTGTAAATCAACGCAGAAGCCAAGTTTCGGAGGCAGCAATACTCCTTCAACCATAGAAGAATGCCTTTTATCCACATGTTCACACTAGCCTAGCGAGAAGAGTTTTTGACAGTGAAGTTGTACTAAGCGTTTACAGCAATTTTTATCACAGCAAATGCGAGTCTAGAAGAGTACAGTAGAGGTGAAAACATAATTGCTAAAGAAGGTCTTCATGGAATGAGAAAATGTAACTGCCGAGGTGTTCGAACTGAGGTAGTGCTGAGGCGCAGAACAGTCGAAGAACTTCCAGCAAGCGTTTCGGCTAATCACCATACCGCGCAGGCGATCAGTGGCAAGTTTTCGGAACGTTGCGTCTTTTCGAAGCGCCCAAAAAGCGCCTTCCAGATCCAGATAGTTATCGCTGAAAATGCTTTCCTTTATTTAAGAGATCTTTCAAAAAAAAACCGCACTCTAAAAGAAAAAGCTGGAGACTTACTCAATGGCTTTGACGACAATTGGCTCCAATTGTCCCTTCAAAAGAGACAGCAGCTTTCTGTCAAACGCTACAACAAAAAAAAAGAAAGAAATTAGCTGGCTGTTTTCGCCTACATTTCTGTTCATCCACTTTTCTAATAATGATAAAGTTAACGCCTTGAACATTCTCTCGATAAGCGCCGTCAATCAGTTTTGAAATGGCATTTTTTTCATTGCCACTTGGCGCTTTTGTGACAATTGCTTCAAACTTCTGACTGAAAAAAGTTCTAAAACTGCATGCAAAAGTTATTACCCATCCGTTCCGAACCGTGGTAATTCTCTTGCGAGGGCCTCGACAATTGTTGTGAGTCGGTCCTCGATATTTGAACCGCGCTGGAAACGGGAATACTTGAACAAAATAAATGAACTTACGCTGCTGGAATCATTCTCTGGTCTGTTGACAATCCGATCCACAATTTTAGTCGCTTCGAGTAGATAAATACCAGGCCAAGTCTTGCCCTAAAATTGTCCATCTTCTTAAAAAGTGATAGCTGCACCAAGTCCTCGGTAATCAGGGCGTAGAGTCCATTCCAAAACTTCGTCACATGCTCTTCGTACCTCGTAACATAGACGTGCCAATCAAATTCCAGTGTCGCTGTCGCCATCACTAGCTGAACAACTTTTTGGTTTGCCAAAAAAAATAGCTCACCATTTGAAGAGAATTGGCGAAAATGGCTTGACCAACGACATAGGCCAGCCGGCGCTCGTAGCCCACTCGTCGTAGAGCGTCTCCTGTCAAGCAACTGAAAGATTATGGCCGAAGTGTTCGATTTACCCTGTGACGCTGTGAAGGTCTTCCGTGTTTTTGAATGGGAAGCCCACTTCTTTGGCGTACCGATACAGTGCCTCAAGAGCCTCATTTCGAGTTGCATAAAAGCCGGTGTCTTCTTTTGTAGCTGCGCTTTTTGATCTACCAATAGCTAGACTTACGTTCAAAACGAGTAAAATGCTTCTGAGTCTCCTTGAAGACATCGATCTGGTTGTCATAGCCGCTGAAACGCTTAATGGCGAGGTAGAATTCTAAAAGAAACGGAATATTTATTGCTCACTTACTGAAGAGTCGTTCATTGAGAGATTCTTCTGAGGTTGAATTTAGCGATCGTTGTATGGCGAAATCCAGCGCCCATTGCTCAATTTCAGCCATGCGTTGGACGTCTTCGTACTTGTTGTGAATGCAACTTATTTCGCCCTCCAATCTCTACAAAAATATTTCTTGGGATTTTGTTGCGCAAGTTAACAATTAAGTTTTTGCAGCTAGTTTTGCAACTTAAAGTAAGACCACTTACAAAATGCGATAATCGACTGTCGAACAGATGGCTCAAGGAACTCATATTGTCAAAGGAGTCGACTGATTCGTTGCTATGACGGAGAGCGTTTTCAAGCACTTTCTTCACTGGCTTCATTTGTGAAGCAACGGAGTACCCGACGAACTGCAAAACATTGATTTGAGCATGGTAATAAGTATTTACGTTTGAGGCTAGTCGGTCGAAAATCCAATTTGCGTCATCTACTGCGGGTTGAAACTGGTTGTACTGCTTCAAGAAGGATTCTGCAATAGCCACAGCTGTTCGTCTATCTGCAACTGCTACTGACTAGAAGCACCCGAATGTCTGCTGCCTCTCTAAAACCTCTTTCTTGAGGAAGGTATCGAGCAACCATGCCAGTGGATGGGCAAATTCGACGTAGCGAGAATATTTTTGAGTAGCTGTCTTGATGTTCTCAATGTTGTCGTGAGAAAAGTTTGCAAGCTCGTTGAAAGACGCCCACATTTGGTCTAGTAGAAAATGTACTGAACAAATCAGCTTCAGTGCAGGGAGCAAAATGTACCTGCTGTCGTATTGCTGTCAGTGGTGTTCAGTTGCTGAATTTGTTCCTTTAGAATCTCGCCTAGTTTCTTGTTGTCTCCTTCGACTTCATCGTTGGCTTTTTGTGTAGTCGAACCTGAGAAATCGAGACTTGTCGAACCACTCACCGAAAATAAACGGTGCTGAAGTTTTTACATTTGGATCATGAGCGAAATCACAAAGAAACAATGCAGAAAGAACAGGCAGCGTGCGTGACCACATACACCAGCGGATAAGGAAAGGTATTCAACGAGCGTTGCGTGACCCACTCCCAGATGAAATATGACACCATCCACAACAGCTGCCTGCCATAAACTGAGGTCTAGGGCATAATCGGGTCTTATCTCGCAGACTCGACTTTTCGGATGATTGCCACTCGTTCCGAGTTTAAGATTTTAAGATTTAAGATTTTATTCGCTCTTGGATAAGGGGAGATCGAATCATGAATCAGTTTATGCAGCTTTTTTGCGAAAAAAAACTCTCGAGATATTTTCGCGAGCGATGACCCTGCAGTTTCGAGGACTCATGACTGAGCTTTCTGCCAGAGAATTGTCTTCTCTGCTTTAAATTGTTAGGGGGGAAGTGCTGCTCGTGTCTGTACAGCGGATGACATTATGCAAGATTCAAAGAGATTCCTCTTCATAAAGGCAACGAGATCGACGATAAAGATGGACCAGCGGAGTGAATGTGAGCAACCGCAGGAGGATTGACACCCAAATGGAAAGGTGAATTCCTGGCGAGCGGGGGCGCAGAGATTTCTGGCTCTCAGACTGTTCTTGATTTCACAAATCAGCGCCTCTCTTGGGCCCGCACTTTGTGTCATCAATTCGTTAGTCCCTTGAAGAAAGCCAATTATTTCCTAGGATGCCCGATGCTGCTCTTTTAGGCCGAATTTGGCATCTTGTTGTCAGTGTCAATGACTGTATTCCGATCATCGGGCCATTGATTTTTTGAACTGCATGGACTGCAAGAGTGCTGATCCGCTGACTGAGAACGGTGTCAGAACCAGCGAGCTGTTCAAAACACATCACTCAGTTTCTCACAAGAGAGATCATCGGATCTGCCGAAATCACACCGGCCGCTAGTTTTCCCACTTAGAGATTAGCGGCATTAAAGTGCCAATATTAATAGGTATTTGCGATGTGCTAATCACGAGAGATGAAGTGCTCGATCGGGGTGAAAGGCGTTTTTAGCATCTAAATCTTTATTTTCATTCCTTCGCCATGTCAAGTTTTCCTCTCCCCGCTTCAGAGCTCGTCTTACTTTTTGAGCTTCTGGACCGTCGCTCTGCCGCTCGTCTCTCAAGAACGTGTAAGTACGTCTATGAGATTTTTTGCCAACTACATCTCCGCGAACCCGATGAGCTCGCGTTTGCCTTCGACTTCTCCAATGACCCGTCTAGTCTCCCAGTTCCTACTCGGCCCTCTGTTATTCATTGCTTTACATCAAAACAAAAGAGTCCCACGGTCCACGTTTCCATTCTTCTCGACGGCGAGCCACAAGGCTTAGTGATCTTCAACAACGGCGCCGAATATATTTGGCTTCATCGACGTGATGACAGAAACTTCACTGTTTGGCCATCAAAGGCAACTTCCTGCAAGACGCTCTTCAAGGAGCTATTCAACTTCTTCAAGGCACATTTGCCAACGAAAGCTGTGATCTTCAACGTCGTCTCCGAGCCAATAATCGAAACGCTTTCGAACTGGATCCATGTAGAAGAACGCAAGTGTAAGCGACTGCTCATCGATCAAGTTCAAAATATCCTTGATCCACGAGCCAGCGAGTACATAAGGACGTCGAAGACTTCAAATCAAGAAGACGCCACGGAGCTGGTGATGAACAGCATCCAGCTGATTCGACCGCGTTTTCTTCAAGTCGATGTGCCGGCAAGCTTCTCACACCAGCAAATGACAAGCCTTGCCAACTTCGTGGAACACTTTCAAGCTGCGGCCGTGGCGCTTGTGGAAATTGATGAAGAAGAATTCCGTCGATGGTCGCCGAGCCACTTTAAAGTCCGATGCGCACGAAATCTAGATGGCGAAACCGTTTCGTTGGACTCGGTAATGGTGTGGATTGCGGATTGCAAGCGTGCCCATCGTCACGGTCTCCTAGTCAATGTGAGACAAGCTCCTCGCGACGTTTATCTGGCGCTGAAGCAGCACTTCAAGGCAGAGAGTGATGAGACTACCTTGCCGTGGGAGCTGAACGTCGTTTTTCGACGCGACGACAACCGGCGATTCCGAGTCGAAGCCTGGACCGGCACTGAAGGAGTCACCGTAACTTTCATTTAGATTTCATTTCATTTTTCTATTTCAGCCATTTCAGTCTACACTTATTTTTCGTGTGCATTCTCGATTTATAAACCGTGGAACTGCTCCTTCTAGAAACTACAAGATGAAATGACTTCTCATATCCCGGAGGTGTTGAGCATTTGAAAATTTATTCCATGGGATCCATGGATGGAGAAGACATCGGGCAGCTGGCTCCGGTAGAAAAAAAGGCTTTCCAAATCAACGTGTGTGTGCTTGTTTAGGTATCTTGGGGGTGGGGGCGGGCACACGAACCACGACAACAACTGCCTTCAATCTCATGCCTGACACGTGCAGAGTGTGACTCTATCTAGAAGCATCTCTCCGTCTGCAAAAACCCGTATTAGTTCGTCTCGATTGTGTTGTTGTCATCGTCTTGCCGTTGGAATGCTCGCTGTTGTCAGTGGCGCGGGCGGGTAGGTTCGTCTTCTCGTCCTTTCTTCTTCCTGGTTTTCACTGCGGACAATGACGAATGGTTGCAAGCGGCCCGGTCAGGATTTTTCTCTCAAACCTTCGACTCATCTCCTTTTCAACAAGATCTATGTATCCTACGCATTGCTTTTCAGCCTCCTCAACTGTACAAAAACGTATTGCAAACTGCTTAATTGTGAAAATGCAAGACTTTGTACATAATCGTCAATAAGTAAAATCTGTGCTACACCTAGCTTTACACCGAACTCAATCACTGAAGATAAAAGAAGATCGCGTTATGAAAGATCATGGTCATTGCTCCGGTGTACCCTTGTCATTCAATCAGATAAAACAACATTAAAGAGAACGGCGAGTGAAATACACACAACAGCCAGTCCGAGAACGAAAACGACGACAAAGTATACGGAATGAGTGGGCGTCGTGTGTCGGGAGAAGAGCATCCTCGGTTGTTTTGAGACAATCACAGCAGGCGCTTCTACAAACATTATGTCGGTGCTCGTAGACATACATACCTGTGTTTGAAAGATCCAACTTCACCGGCAAGGAAAGGGTGTTTAGTGGCATAATTGTAAAAGGAGGGCCAGGGGCAAAATACGGATTGTAAGGTGGTGGAGGCTCCGGCAAGATGGCGGGAGACGTCAAAGGCACATCCCAGAATTCGCCGCTAGCACGAGACGAATCCCGCAAGTCAGCAGTCATAACGAACAAATATGTATGGCAACAATGGCTGTTATCATTTGAGCCCAGACGCCCTTATATTCATTTCGCTTTCAATCAATTCTTATTGACGAAAAGAACGGGCCGTCGCACACAGCACGTGACTTCCTTGCAATGATGACAACAAGAAACTGGAAATTTCGCAACAGCTCATCGACGGGGTTGCCTCATCAACAAGCCAAGACGAATCGAAACGTGGTCGAATCGCGAGTGCCGTGAGATTTGACAGAGAGAAATTTAGCACAGCCTTAAGACAGCTTTAAGAGTCTCTTCCTCCTTGCTTTTTACGCGGTTTAAGAGTTTATTGAACCTTGTTTGTGTGAAAAACCCCATTAGCGTTCGCGGGATTGGCACTTTCTTATCACCCGATTTTAGCGCTTCTTTATCACTCGAAGAATAAAGTGCTTAAAAAACATTAATACAGGGAGATTGAACTCCGTTCACTTTCTCACCCCCTGTTCGGATTTTTTTCATTCCCTGAGGTTGCCCAATCATTTCAACTATTTGAGCATTTCTATAGGTCCTAGATTTTAATCCTAATATCAAGAAGACTGTTATCAGGTATTTTCGATCTGAAGAGAGTTTTTTTTTGCAGATGAGTCTTTGCCCGGAGAACAGCTCGTCGCGATACACGGCTTTAACTAGGCCAATGTCGTTCAAGAAGCCAAAATTTCGTAAGCCAAAACTATTCCATGATATGAGATTCAGCGCAGCATGGCGAAATTCTCTTCACGGTGAAAGCAGCATCTCTGACATTCACCGTGGACACTCTAGCGGAAAGCCCAGTCATCGAAGTGGCCGGCCTTGAATGGCAGGTATGGTGAAATTATGCACTCAGCCGGGATCTGGTAAACATAGCAGTCTTTTGAATAGTGGTGAAAGCAGACACTCGTTGTTGCAGATTCTAGTAGGTCGGAATCGAGGCAAAACGGTTGAATACATCCGAATATTCCTGCGCTGCCGTCAACAAGGGTAAAGATAGCAATTTTACGGAAAAAAAACAATTCAGCATTGACAAGGATCGACTAGCAAGGACCTCCTGCACCCTAACGGTTTGTCACCCCGAACCCGAAACGCAGCCCATTATGCGAGATGTAGGCTTTGAGCTCTCTCTCCTTATTTTGAATATTTTAGTACAGCATCGTATTTGAACCAGTGGAGAGTCCTGATTGGGGTTGGCATCAGTTTCACGAGTGGCAGAAGTTGTTCGACGATGGCTTCGTCCACAATCACTCCATCACCATCAAAGCCAACTTTACTGTCATGGAAGTTCATGGATTGAGGTTAACAAAACAGAACTTGTTCTAAATTTTCAGAAAAATGCCGAAGATGGATTTCATGCAATGGGAGGAGGGCGTTGCGGACGCAGTGCTCATTGTCGAGCACACTTGCCTTCAAGTCAACAAAAGCTTACTAGCCATTAGCTCCACGTTCTTCAAGTCTCTCTTCAATTCGCAAAAGCAAAGGGTTTGGAAAAAATACTCACCTAAAAATAAAATTCTTTTTGAGGAGATCAAAATCGACGATGTCGGAATACAAGACTTCACAGATTTTCTGCAGCTTTGCTACAACAACACGAGTGTCATAACTAGTTGGTTAACAATTCGCCAACTGATAGGTTTTTAGAAGTAAATGTGGAGAGGCTGACTGAGCTGTCGAATCGCTATGGAGCCCAGACAGCGATCGATCTCTGTGAAGATTGGCTCAGCGAAGCGGCCCACTTTGATGTCAAAAGGAAGGTTGTATTGGCTGACAAATTCTGTCTTCCCACCCTTAAGGTCATTATTTGTACATTAATTAACACAAATTGAGTGCAGGTCTCGGCAATTGAATCTATCGAGACCGCAACAATCCTCAAAGAGCTGTATGTCTTGGACGAATACCAGATGTTCTCCTCTGACACAAAATCGCTTCTATTCGGACGCGCCCTCGGTCTCTTTCCGTGTTCTTAGTTGCAAATAAAGTTTGTTTAAATGTCGCCGATATGTGTTTTTATTAAAATCGGACAGGAGACGATCGTAAAAAAATTGTCATCCTCAAGTGAAATCTGTCTTAGCGTACTTGTTTTTTTTTGTTGAGAAGCGGTGCCGACAATAGCAAGTTTTCTTTGCAGAACGAGACTTTGAAAATAGGAGATCGAAATGTCGAAGGTTTCCATTGGCAACCACAGTTGAGCTTATGGATGTGCTAATTTTAAGGGCATGTTGTTGAAGAGCTTATACTAATTTGCACTTGAGCGAAGTTCGGTCTTTTACCACTTTTGCAAAACTGCGAATGAGGCGACAAGTTTCAGCTATCTCGGAAACCGCCACTCATTTTCAGTTTCGGGCTCTTCCGTTCGACATTGCGTTGCTCTTGATCTCTCTGTCTTCGCATCATTTGCTTGAGTGTTTTAGCCGGTTTTCGCAAATGGACGCTACCGCTGTCACTGTTGAAGCCAATCCGACAGCGCCCATTGCTGCTGAAGTAATCTCATCGGCTGTAGAGCCGCCGTTTCGTAAGAAGACTTTGAAATTGTCACATTGTTGAAATGCAGCGGTGTCCGGACAAGTGTGCTACACGGTGAAGGTGGCCGATCTCGGAGACACAAACACTAAGAGCGATGCCGTCGAAATTGCCGGCCTCGAGTGGAGGGTGCGTATTCATGCTTTCTTACTGTAGAAACTTAATGCTCACAATCAGTTTGCTCAATTTCAATTTCACGGAGTAAACAAACGTGAAACATTTCAGATTGGCGCTGGGAAAAAATCAGCGGATAGCCAGAATTACCTGAAACTTCACTTGTATTGCAACAAAAATGGGTAACAATTGTTGCTAGCTAACAAGCCGCGTTAAGCATCAACAAGCTGTGGATTGCGAAGGTGTCTTACGGGCTCGTGCTTCGTCATCCGGATCCCGAAAAGCAACCAATTAAGTTCGAAGTTCGCGCCATTTTTCCTTTTCTATTTCATCCACGAATTCAGTGGAAACAAGTATTTTCTGCATCTGGAGTCTCCGCTTGGGGATCTAACGAGTTCTTGGATTGGGAGAAGATGAACACCGACGGCTTTGTGAATGACGGCTCCGTCACGATCGAGGCGAACGTTAGCGTTAACGAGGTCCATGGACTGAGGTTGGCAATTCCTAACTTGATGCAGCTTCTATTTAGGAAGAGACCGAGAAATGACTTTACACAATCGGTTGAGGCCGTGACGGATGGCGTCCTTGTCGTGGACGAGACGCGTTTCCATGTGTGCAAGGGCATCCTCGCCATCAACTCCACGTTCTTCAAATCACTCTTCTACTCCCATTTCAAAGAACGCAATCAAGAGGTTGCTGCGAAAATTGACTCACTGAATACGTTTTTGAAATTTAGGAGATCAAAATCGAGGATGTCGGCGTCAAGGAGTTTACGGACTTCCTTCAGCTTTGCTATCACAAAGCAAGCATCATCAACAGTTTGTTTCTTTCAGACAAAGAGTTTTTGCTGCAGAGGAGAACATTGAGACCCTGCTGGACTTGTCCGACCGCTACGGATCACAGGCTGCGACCGACCAATGCGAGGACTGGCTTCGTGAAGCGACTGACTTCGACGTGAAGAAGAAGATCGTCCTTGCGGACAAATTCAAGTTGACCACTCTGAAGGTTAAGAACTGTTCGAGTTGTTTGAAACTGGTGGATTTGCAGGTCTCGGCAATTGAATCCATCACGACGGCTGCGATCCTCAAAGAGCTGCACGTCTCTGACGAATATCCGATGTTCTCCTCCGACACGCTCTCGCTTCTCTTTGGACGCACCCTCACCCTGCTCCTGCCCTCCAAATAGACATGCTCTGAATAAATGTTGGCCTCGTGGGATGAAAAACGTTGACTTCAAGCCACAACCAGTCTAGGTATTCGGTCAAATCCTCGAACAATCCGGCCATGAGGGCCGTTAAGCAAACCCTCACTGACACTCTGGATAGTCGGCTTGCGCAATGAAACATGTGATGGGAATATATTCGAATAAGGCCGTTGAACAAACAGGAAGGAAAACACGCCGCTTTCAAGACTTTATTCAGATATGACAGCGCGTTTCAGCAATTATTCTTACAAGACATTATACTTTGTTTTTTTAGGTCTTTTAGTCGGCGTTATCTTCACGCAACGGTTATGTATGCACTCCGTGCCTTCGTGACAGGAGTCTTGGTCCGCGCACCATGGATCTTGTTCATCAAAAGCATCAATGATCGGAACGAAGAGCAGAGCCAGGACGACCATGTAGAAAACAAGCATTCCTGAATACAAGCAAGCTGACAAGAGAGTGGTAGGAGAATTAAAAAAGAAGGAAATCGGTGGACTGGCTTCTTGTCGGGCGCGATTCCCTTTTAATATGCGCGCTGATGTCGGTGTGATTTCGTCACAGCTTTTGAGAGCTCCGTTGTCAGAGATTCACAATTCTTAAGAAGCGTCTGTCCGTTAATCGAAATTGGTCAACTCTCTCTGCCTTTAGACGCGGCACTTTCTTGTGGGTGTTCAATGTGAAACGAAATATGCGCCTTCTGGTCGAGAGACTCCCCTTCGCAAAATCTTCAGCCGGCAGAGACAGAAACAGCGATTGACGTTCTTGGTACTCCAGCGATAACAAACAAATATTTATCCGCTGTCGTGCATTAAGGAATGAATTGCAAAGCTTGCGCCTTGATGGCTTCGATGAGTTCGAGGGTCTCGTTGAGTTCAAGTCTCTCGGCGTGAAAGCGAATCACGCTGAGCACGTCGCTGCGAGTCATCGGACAATTGAGCTTGTCTCCATCGGGGTAAGGAATTCCGCTGATCGCGAGACTGAAAGAAGTTGATCTTTCATTTTGTGGGACGAGCTCCTCACTAATTAACGCGCGCATACGTGAAGTTGTCGACGCTGTTCTGATTCCCCAATTGCAACTCTGGCACCTCCCAACTGGCGAACTGGAAGAGCTGGCAGGTGCAATTTTTGTATTGTTGAATTCCTGAGAGTGTTCCAACTGCATCTCGATCGGGACATTTCACTATCTTATCATAGTACCTGAATTTTTGAGTGGATGATAGCGTGAGCGCTTCCAAGTTTCTTTTGTTTGTTCGATTCCAAATGCATGAAAATCTTTTTTCCAAAATCGCCAAAAAGTTCAGCAAATAATACAAACCGAAATGCAGAACAGCTTGCGTTGCACCTGTCTCTGGGTTTAAAATCTACACATTGCTTAGCGCAGTGCGTGCGATTATCAGCCTGTGCGGCTCGAGTGCAGTTCGGAAACTGAATTGGTGGAATGGGAATGAAGGGATCTGAGCAGTTGCCGATGACCATACAATGCCGCTTCTTTGGACTGCAGTATTTCACTGTCGAATCCAACTACAATACAATCAAACATTCGGGGAAAACAGACTCACCAACGAAAGCAGGAAGAGGCCAACCAGAAAGCGCAGCCACATTGCGAAGTGAAGTTCCTTCCTGCTTGGCGTCTAGACCAACTTCATCGCTGTCATGGAGACTCCCCCACTTAGCCAGTGTGGCGAGGCAAAAGTCTATGTGGCGAGAACACTTCGGATGGTCGCAATTTTATGTCTTCGTTGATCGTATGAGACGTTTTCGAAACTTTTCGAGCTTTCAACCAAGCCTTCGCATTTCCTGAACTGTGGCTTCCCAATCGAGCCCAGCAAATTAGCCGCATATTAATGTTGTAACAGTGGCAAGTATTTATTTGCAGAAATCGTTATAAAATATTTGTTCGGCGTACACCCAAAGCATTTCAGGCCATAATTGTAACAGCAAGCATGTAATTTTCCAACAGGTGGCTAACGGTGTGAGTGACTGTAACGGCTTCTTCGGTTGTGAAATGCTGAACTGTTGGACAGGTCTTGGACCAGCGCCAGCACGAATCGCGACTAATGACGAGCGCTTTGATTTTGATGGGCAATTTTTCAACCACTTGAGTCGCAAGGAAAGAAAGGCGACTACTTGTAGAATTTTTCCTGTAATGCTTAGTAAAGTTTGTTGCACAAACATACTCAATCACTGTCACCAGAGTCCTTCGAAGTTGGCTGATCAAAGAATTATTCATGGGGCTTGACTCTAAATGTGTCGCATCGGAATCTTCATTGCTTCCCAGGCTCACCTCGACGATTTCGCACGATTGCATAACTTATCCAGCGGATATCTTCTCTTTGAATGCAGTTCTTCTTATCCAAACAAATGGCTAGAAATTCTGTGCCCGAAGCTCGTGCGCGGGTTACCAGCACGTTATAAGAATCACTTCTGCGTTCACACAGGTAAGTTCGACAAACCTGGCCAGGCCAAAACTATTGAGTTTGCGCAATGCATCTCGCACAACTGGCAAGCGTTTATCGCTGTCGTCCTCAATAGGCTGACCCTCGATAGCATTGAACTGAAGAGCAAAAATGTTGAGTTGAGGCATTACTAACATCTCCCCTTTTTCGTCTCTCTTCAATTGCAACTTCGACGATTGTCTCGTCGATGATACGAAGTGCTTCGAATTGATGAATGTCTGGCCAGGACATCGACTGAAAACCTTGATCTCTCAATATTGTCTCTGAAACAAACGAGCGCGTTTTCGATCACATTTGGCAATTCAACAAAGAGTGGCTTTAGGTCGATGAGGATGTTCTGGAAGATGGAGTCCAGTTGTGAAGCATCATTAGTCAATGGAGTGCATTGGGTTAGCGTTGCGACCTGCACATAAATGTCTCAGCTGTTTTCATAGAAAGAAACAAGCATGATAGCCTGCGTGAATAGGCTCTGCGCGTTGCGATACATTTCACGACGCGAGTACTCGGCGCGATCGATCTCGTCGATTATGGGGCATCTAAACGAGCTTCTTTATACAAAACAAAATCCCACTTTGTAGGGTAGTTATCGAGATAATCATTGGAAATTTTGGCGTACTCGCGAACGAAGTCTTCCAGGGCTTTCACGGCTTCCTCTCGAGAAAAGAACCAGGAAGGCGACGATTCGCCTTAAATTTCGAAACGTCAACCGATATTTGTTATGCACCATAAACATGCTTTGCCATATCGTCGAATAGCGCCGGATAATGAGTTCCATTTTGTTGGACTTGATAAACGAGTCGATAGAAATCTGCAAAGGCCGGAATAAGAAAGAGGCGCACATACTTTTAACCCTCCAATGTCCTTCTTTGTCCCATCCGACAGGGCTTCCAAGATAGCTAATTACAGCGCGTCGAATGGTGAACTCATATAAAAAAGTGCTGCTTTTTGCGTAATTCGCGGTGTGTGCGCGAGTCAGCTTAGCTCGGCACGGTTGAAAGAGAGTAGTTTGAAAGTTCTAAAAGGTAAATCTCAAGTTATTTCAATTTTCTGCCTTTCGTAAGGTGTAAACGCAGAAGCTGGTCTCGCGTTCATGAAATTGTGCTACAAGCGTTTTTAGCAGTTCCCAGTTCTCCATTTCTTCAAGAGGTTCCTTGAAAAGACGTGATGCTAGAAGGGACACCGTGGAGCCAGCGTCACCCTGAACATAAAGATTTGTAGTTATCATCTAAATGAATTATTTCTCACATGTCCATCGTGATGGTGGTAAAGCCAATCAATAATTTCAGATGCGCCACTTAGTAGTGGCTTTATCTTTTCCCTTAACTCTGTATTGTTGAGCTGAAAGTAGTGGATTTTCTCCGAATAAACTTAGAAATTACGTCAGAGGTAAAGTCGACGAGCAATTTTGAGGCATTAAGTCCAGTTGAGATGAGACTCTTGAAGTCTTCTTCAGCCGTTTTGAAATTGTCCAAGTTGTCACTGGTGAAGTTCGAAATGCGTCGCAGCGTTTCCAGAAAGATGTCAGTGGCAGACTCTGCAATACCGTATTCTTGCTTGGTACTCCATTTTAAACGCCTATTGGTTTTGAGATACAAAGCGCCAAGCAAAAATTTCAAGTCTTGCTGTACTTGCAGCAGAGAACTTCTGACCTTGGTGAGCCACGACGGCAGTAATCAAAGAAATGGTCAGAAGAATAGTGAGAGGATAGACAAGTTCCATACTGAACTGAAACGTTGTACATAGTTTACGCAGTAATGAGCAAATTCTTCACGGACAAAGCTGTAAATTTGCTCAGTTCTTGAATTCTAGACAACGAGTACGACTGTACAAAAAACGCGCAACCGCCGCCAGATCACGCGACGACTATTGCGCCACGCGACGTGCGTGAAATTCTATCACATTGGCAATAGTGGCGGCGAGTCGTAAACCAATGCGGGCACGATCGTCGGGTGGTGGACGATTTATAAACATCTACATTGTGATTGTTGTGGACATTGCTAAGTCTGTAAGTGAAGCACAAATCTCGCTAATGTGTCCAAAGCTTCCCACCTAGGAGTGCCAATAATTGGGCTTTTCAGAGCTCTTGCTTTTCTTTGAAAGCGTTTCTGACATGCATTCACCTCCACGAGACTCACAGTCGAACAACTTTGAATTTGTCGAATGCTTTCAATGAGAACTTTCTCACGAACATCTTTCAAATGTAAAACCTGACCATTTAGATGTAGAATCACTTGAGAAGCCTTTGAGTGGTCCCTTCGGGGCTAGTCTGCGCTGCCAATGAAGATGAATTTGATCGCCTGCTTCTATCTTCAACTTGCCGTTGTCCCGATATTAACTCAAAAGTGCTGTCCACGCCTTACGACAGCCACTCTGCCGCGCGTCGCCACGAAATACAATCCTGGGAATGGCTTTGAGGTGTCTTTTATTCGTGATGTTTACATTAGATGTTTGAGGAAGAGTGTGCCCAACTGAAGCGCACCTCGACGACTCGCGAATGCCCGTCTAAAGGCTCGATTCAAGTCACAGCCACAAAACCTATCAACGACAATGTCTTTATTTGTTTTTAACACGCATTTAGCTTCGATATGTTGTCTGCGAATTCTATAAAGGGACGCAGCTGATGAAGCGCGTGTTTTTAAAGAAAGTGGCGACCACACAAAGTATCCCGGTAGTAGAAGATCATTAAGTCATTCTCTCTCCTAGGTTAAATGCGCAAGTGGATCGTGGGCAGCCGACTACATGTATCCGAACGGAACCAAAATTGCTGTTCCATCATTTAATCGAATTGCTTGCAGCCAATTCCGAAAAGGTATCGTAATTAGAAAGAGAGTTTTTGCATTTAGAACTACCGTGTGCCAAATGTACGGCGTCACAGATCACGTTTGAAAAACCGGATCCGCTTATGGGCATTGCCAACTTCGATCCGCCTAAGGGAGAACGTGTAGTAAAGAACGGTTGCGCTGTGCTGTTTGTGACTTGCCGAACATCCTCAGCCAACGATCTTGCGACCGTTCAGGTATGTCGCTAGAGGTCTTCCATAATATATTCAATAGAGTGGCTCGGTTTTTCTCCAAGTGACAAAAGGTGCTGTTCGCATCAACGTGACTTGCACTTCCGATGGAAAGTGGCATTTTGATGGGGGTTCGACACCAGTTACGGCGCTCGCGTGTGTCATTGTGCAATATTAACACTCCATTTGTGTTTGCAAATTGTATGACGGTTGAGAAGCATCAAACTTCACTAGTAAACGGTTGTTTTGAACGTTTTTGCAATAGGCCTGCCAATATTGCTCTCGAAAGCTGTGAAACACACATTGGAGGTCCTTGGTCAAACATCCAACCGCTCGCGAATCAAGATGAAGCAGCGAAGCGAACGCACGAGATTCAGATCATACTTGTTCCGACTTCTCCTATTATTTGGAGGCTGCCCTTTCCCTCGCTCTTCTTGTTAGGAGAGATTTCATGGTTGTTTCAGTCTTCAGTTGAAATGCTGATAGAGAGACGCCACTTTATCTGCCTAGTTCTTGTTGTCTCCGTGTTAATTCTCGTTTACAGAATCTCCGACTTTACTTCTCTTAATAGCGGTAAATTTATCGTCAAAGCAGTTTTGAAGTGGATTTTAAGGTGAACTTGAGTTGCGAATGGCGTCCCGCAAACCATTCCGGCAGATCGCAAAAGCTCTCGAGGCAGAAAACTTCCACCCTAATTCGGAATACAATGACCAGCTTTCAATGATTTTGTATCCTTCGTTTTACTTTCAAAATTCCAGTCGGTGAGTGCCAGCTTTCACATGATTGTGAAGCTCGCAGATTTGGAAAACAAGTGTTTCTTCTGCAATTTTTAAGCAGCGTCGAAATGTGGAGCTCTAATGCCACTATTGACGCAGTTGCAGAAAGCAATGGTGGAGATTTTATACCTGTAAGCTCCTTTAGTAGAAATCGTTAGAAGAGTCTTACAGGTATCGCTGCGGGTGGAAACCTACGGTATCCCGCAAGGATTTCGGTACATGACTGCTTCTGGAAAACTGCCACTTGCATCAAAGGCAATTTACCTCGGCACTATTCACCAACCAGAGGTCGGTTTCGGCTTCCCAGACAACTTTTTCAGCTCCTTATTCCTTTTGCCAAGCAAGCCACAGAACATCACGCGGTTGTGGCCTGTCAACCGCCTATTTTCAACTACGACCGCTGGCAAGTAGGGTTCGCCACGCTTTCAAGAAGCTTGTAGATCTTACTCATAACTCTTGAGCTCTGGGCTGCTTACGGAGCCTTTGTTCAAGTTTACATTGAGCATGCTATCAGCGGCGTGTACGATTTGCTAAGACTTTATGAAAGACACGGATTGCTGAGAATTGACCCGTGGTACGACATTCCGGCGGGCAAAATCTTGAAAACTGTAAGTGTCGCAAGTTGTTTGACTGTCCAGGTGAACGCCTCCGACCTTGCCAATGCATACACCAGTCAAGTTATGGCGATCAACACGTGCCTCAACACTTACGCTGTTCGTTCAATATCGCCAGAGAGTGGTTGTAGGAAGCGACCGATTTCATCGCGTTTTTTGACTGGGACGAGTGGCTAGTGCCTGTGGAAGGCTATCACGATTTTCATTCGTTTTTTGAAAGTCTTACTGCACGACGCGACGTGTTGAAATTCTACAGCTTCTTCCAGGCTGTCTACTTTCGTAAGCTTCTGCGCACTCCGTGACTTTGTGATTTGCTCAGCCAATGATCCAAAAGACTTTGATATGAAGGAGATCTTCTCAAAGCGAGTGCCCGAATCTGTTGGGTCTATGACGAAGTGGGTCGCTCGCCCGTCGGCCTTGTTTCGAGCTGTCATTCACTGGCCAGAAGTCCGAAAAGGCTTCAAGATTAAGCATATCGACCCGTTGAAGCAGTTCTACGTCCATGTGAGGGACCCGTACTTTGTAAGTCGACTAGCCAACTTGAAGCTATCCAGGTCACCTCGAGCTTCAATGTGACCATGCCACAAGGCTATCGCTTGATGACTGTTGATGATCAACAAGTGCGCCGAACTGTCAGAACTAAAGGAGAAACCTCTAATTGGATTCGCGACCAATGGCAAAATCTCGAAAACCTTCGCGAGGTGCAACGAAGGTTTCGGCAAAAGCTTGACAATGATCGAGAGCTGAGAGAGATCATCGAAAGAATGCCTCAAAGGTTTGTTTCGAGTATTCTTTCGAACAATCCATTGTTGCAGAGAGTGTGATGCGGACGGCATTTGTCGCAAATCCATCTTCAACGTTTGTCACAATCTCTTTTAACGGAAACTTCTTCAGGGTTCCGATTGCGTCCATACAAATGCTGACTACATGAGCGTTCGAGGCGCTTCACCTGTGCGCTATCTTATCTTTCCCACCAACTTCGTCATTCAATTCTGGACAAACTGCTCAACCATTAGAAGGTTTCAGGAATAAACCGGTAGCAACCTAAATGAGTCGTCGAAACGAGGATATCGAGGAGATCTAGTCGAAACCGCGTGCTCTCCGATCCTCTGAAGGCGAAAGTTCCCCGAGGCAGCCAACAAAGAGGGGGTGTAGACGCGGCGACTGAGAAGATCTGCCCGATTGCGTGCACGTCCAAACATCGCGGCGTAGTGTCTGCACTTTTCGCTACGGGTGCTCATCCGGGGCTATTGTGAAGCTCTTCGACCACTGTTGAGGGACATAATATCCTGTTTCAAAAGAACCACCACGTATCGCTGTGTAGCACTTTGCGCCTTCGCCTTATACTTCGGACAGTTGCGATGTGGCAGTGACGTCATCATATTTGGGCACTTGCTCGAATTCGAGTAGTTTCTCAGAAGAAAGTACTGTTTCTCGAGTCAGAAGTTTAGATATTCTTTATTGCACACAAATATGGTCATTTCGGCACGTAGTTTGACCATATGGTTTCAGGCAAAAACGGTCCCACGATTTCGTGAACGATTTTGCGGAGGTCTTCTTTGCTCGGAGGATAATCATGAGTCGAGTACCATTCTTCAATTCGTTGCTTGATCTTGTTGTAAATGCCCCAATTGTCTAGAAAATCCTAGTTCATGAACGTTGCACGAAAACCGACCTAAAGGACACGGCGGATGCTGGCAACAATGGGCGAATGTGAGAATGAAGCCCATTACAAGGAGAATCGTGAAGAGGCGCATCGCGAGAAGTGGTAAAGCAGCAAACTGTTGGTCGAGCTTCCGCTGAGAAATGAAAGAATCGTCGCCTATAGACATTCACGAAGTTGCGTCGCTCTCGAGCGACGTAAACACATTTCATGACGCAATTTACAATTTCGATGGCGAGAACGACTAGCGAAGAATAAACAATGTGTAAAAAAGGTGTATTCAGTCCGTTTACAACTCTCGTGCAGTAAATGAGTTTGGTCGCTTGGATCGTTCACGGCTTCTTCTCTCCATGACGACTCGACTTAGGCCCATAGTAATAGCAGCGTTTTTCCTGGAATTTGTATTTATAATTTCTACTTCTTCTTAAATGTAACCTCCGGAAGAACCATAAAGTTACCGGGCTTGCACTTGAAAGCCTCTTGGAACTCGGGCATCTGACGTAGAACTGCGTTAACGCGCAACGCAGGGTGTGAATGTTCGTTGTCATCCTTGTAATTTTTGTTGCAGTTGTATGCAAACACCGAATAGAAGAAAAGCTGAGCATTGGTTAAATTGCCATAGATGTGCGCATCTTCCTGAAAATTTACAACTTGCCACTCTATAACTTCCTTTTAACCTCAGGAGCGTGAGTCTGCTGCAACGCCTGGTAAGCGGCTCGGACACCTTCCAGATCAGGGACATCTTCTTGAAGATGCCCGTCACTATATGTCAAGTTCTCCTCCTCGGCTTCAACTTCCTTGACGAATCCACGATTCGCCGTCAGAAGACATTTATCGGCGGCCGCGTATGTAGGAGAGCGTCGGAAATCAACAATCTCTGGGCCTCCATTGATCGAGGCGAACGAGTGCATCAGCTCGTGGGCGAGAACCGCGCCCAGTGCACCGTACTTAAAATATGAAGTTCAGGTGTTTGCTTCTAAATGTTGACATCTTTAACTAACCAAGACAGGGTTGGGTGAGCGAATTGTGGAAATGCTGAATCCGCTTCTGAAAGAGATGAAGTCCACGTTGTTGTTGGCTTGAAGATAGTCAGAGTCGCCGAGGTAGAGGAACTCGTCCAGATGTGTTACGAGAGGCTCCGTCCATTTGTCAACGACTTTTGCTCGTGCATAGAGGTGCCGAGTGACCGCACCGCGGAGGCTGTCGCTAGGTCTGACGGATAAAAATTGTTACTTGAGGAATGCACGGGCGACCTACATAGCACGACCTGCATCATAATAGGCCGCCTCATAATCGCCAATGATCCGGTCGATAAAATCCCTGTTGTCGACACCAGTGGAATGTATTGTAAATGCCGATCCTGTCCAATTTTGCTTTATAGATCGTCAGCCATGTCCTATTTCCTTCTTCTTCATCTTCTTCTTGCTTGCCCAGGTAAGGGGTATTCTAAAAGGGATTGTTCCAAAAAAACGCCGTAAAACCTTGAAAGTCGTTTCCAGGGCATCGTGAACCCGTTTGATGAGATTCGGTATAGCTTCTTTGTCAGTCATGTTGTCTCTCAGATCATCTAGCGCGGCTTGACGAAATTGAAGGGATCGGTAGAGAAGCGGCTTAAAACCCATTAAAACCGAAAGTATGCTCACTGTTTCGGCAGTTCTCAAACGAGTAATTGGCTGCTTTTCGGATTGCATCAAGGTAAGCACCGAACTCGATCCGAATCCAGATCATCCAGTAGGCTTTCCGCGTCGTATGTGTTGCAGCTTTTGGGCTTGAAGCTTGCTTGCTTGAGAGCAGTTCTCAACATGACGAATGTTTCCTGAAACGTCGTTTGCTTCTAATTTCCCTTACATTGTAACAAGACAACGAAGTCTTACAACGTTCCATTGTTTCATTCATAAATATTGCCATGTTGAACTTGTATTCCGTTGTCAGGGCCGCATTATATTCCACCTGTTTCGTTTTTGGAGCCAATTAACTTATTTTCATACCAGTATGTGGTGCTTTTCGTTGCCATGCACTTCCGCATTGACATTGACATTGAAAGAATTTATTCGGAGGGAGGTAAGGTAAGGGAGGAGACCACGCAGACGACGGCAGGAGACGACGACGACGGCGCGGCCGGGCCTCTCGGCCCCAGCCAGACTCGAATAAACCAGGATTGCTATTGTTTGGAACCGCAAGTACATGCGCATTATACCAAACACAATCCCTTTTTTTGGTTAGTTGGTTAGTAGTGATTCAGTAGGATGGAACTAACAACGAGCTCGAGAGCACGCAGTTGTTCCAATGTCTCTCACAAGATGTTTCTGCAAGAGACGGTCGTAGGTCTTGTGAGAATGGAGCGATGTTTTGAATGCGATTTTCGATGCAGATTCAACCTCCTTCTTCAATTCACAATCACCGCATTCACAATCTCTTTGACTTTCGTTAGCGCTCATTGACCAGGGGCTTTCGACCGTGGAATAGAGCGTGGACAGCGATGACGGTAGAAATTGTCGCACCGGGAAATGGAATGATTGATGTTGGCGAGGATCTGCTTAGTGAAGAGGTCGTTCACCCCGGCGGATGGATCTGCCGTCGTCGAAAGCGGTGGAGTTGAAGTCGAACATCCGACTTCGGAAGACGAATCAGGAGCGTCGGCCGAAACATGAGAAACTAGTAGAAGAAGGAGCAACATGATGAGTGTCACCACTGTTGCCATGGTGTTCCCGTAGATTTTGCTAAAGTTGTTTGGAACTGTCGTAGCAAACAGAGGCTTCACGGGATGACACATCTCCCATGTCTGAGTGTATTCACGCAAAGTATCGTACATCTTGCAGTTCTTTCGGTGCTTTGAAGCCCTATTCACTCGAAAGTCGTAGGCTACACTAGACGAAGAATCGCCATAACTTTGGTAACAAAAGGGGAAGTTTCTGGCGTTCCATTCATTGACTTCGGAGAAGCTTCCATTCAAAAATCTGTTTTCCGTTCCTAGAAGTCTGCTTGCGAAAGTCTTGTGACATGCTCTCTTCCCTGAAGCGTCAACTATAAACATAAACGAAAAACATTTGCGACAACAGAACTTTGAACGACAGAACACAGTCGTTTAAGCCGTGCATTTCGCGACCGTAATCCTACGCAGCCAATAATTCGTTTGATCTGCTCGTTTGATCTTCGCTAGGGGACCCACATTTTGATACACCTTACAACAAATGCGCATATTGCATCTTTGTGGTTTCTTTTCAGCTTGACCATTGTCGCCTTGCATCAGAGGTGGCCGGGAAGCGCATTTAGTCCTTTATATCTAGAAGATGAAGTACCTTTTGTGACAATCTTTCAATCTGCCACTTTTGGCTTTTTTCGAACAGGCTTAAACCGATCGGGCTGAAACTTTGCACACTTATACAACTTTTAATGGCGGTTCTAATGACACCAAACTTGCCCGGTGAAAAACAGAAGAAAGTTGAACAACTTGAAAAAGAACGATTTTGGACCGAAAGTTATCAAGACTTTTCAGTTGGTGACTCGAAGGTTCGATTCCGCCGGGGACGAACATTTTTGCCCGTCTTTTTGAAAACTGTTCTTGTCTTTAAACGTACTTTAGATTATTTTCAAAGTTGCATTGAGCTTGCTAAGAAGGCTATCCGATTTAGTTAGTAGGTTTTAGTAGGTTTCGAACGTGAAAAGACGTTAGCACTTGAAGTGAGTTTGAAAGAAAGTAGAACCATTCGTTTGTTAGGAGACAGAGCAAGTCTTTAGAAGATCTTCCGGTTAGGTTGTCTGCAGTTAGAGCAAGCCGTTGCGCAGTTGAAAGAGCTTGAAAGAAGCCCGTCCTGTTAGGGTGTGGGCAGATGGAGCAAGCCAGAGTAAGCCGTTCGGCAGTTAGAAAAGCTTGGACGGCCAAAGCAAGCCATTTTGCAGTCAGAAGAAATTGAACGAAGGAAGCCCGTTTAGGTTGTCTGCAGTTAGAGCAAGCCGTTGCGCAGTTGAAAGAGCTTGAAAGAAGCCCGTCCTGTTAGGATGTGAGCAGACAGAGCAAGCCAGAGTAAGCCGTTCGGCAGTTAGAAAAGCTTGGACGGGGGAAGCCCCGTTAGATTGATCGCAGACAGAGCCAGGGTTAGCCCAAAAGAAGCCAAGGGGCAATTTCTAAGCGTTGGAATGCAGAAGAAACTTCGTTAAATCGTTAGTCCCGTTAGTCCCGAGAGGCTAGTCGTGGCGTAATATTATGGAGAAACGTTTATTATAAAACAAAAATCAAAATTAATAGTTCGAAAATTCTCCAGGATAGTGCAAGCCATTCTCATTGCTCGTTGCATCGAAGGGAAAATTACTTACAAAACTCGCCGAACGAGATCGTTCTAGGAGATCAAGAGTGGATGAGTAAGTGTGTGAAAAAGTACGGAATTTGCGGCCTAAATTTTG
>JAQIXL010000693.1:0-26364 GCA_034700245.1 Poikilolaimus oxycercus | reverse complement strand
TTAGCCGGTGGTTCCAGTGACTTAGCCGAGGGTCCAACCCCCGGCTAAGTCGCTCGGAGGTGCGAACCGACCCTCGGCTAAGTCACTTGCAGGCACCTGGGTTGTTGAACGGAGAAGTCTCGAAGGATGAAGAAGACGACGAGGAGGTGGTAGAGTTGAGAGTGCCCGGGAAGGAGAATTGCACGTTCATCTTTGGTGTCTTTCTGAAAGAGACGTCTTTTGAGAATTAAAGACCGAATGACAGCGGCAATGTAGCTAAGACTCGTTGAAGACTATCAAAGATCGCTGAAACATTCCGCAAAAAAATAGAATTCAAAATGTTGCGAGCATCAATGAGCACGTCGTCTCGAACTCAAGCATTTCCAGAAACCGAACCAAAAGCCGAGATTCAGACGCTCCAAGGCTCGCAAGGGATCACGCGGCGGCCCGACGAGGCGCGACGACCGTCCTCTGAAGAGAGGAGGCCCCTCTGGTTCCACGGGGTCTAAGAGATGCCGTCTAGCCGATAGAAGACGCCTCTTCACCTGCCAGCCTCCCCTCCCTTCGACTCTCCCCTTCAGTTCAATCTCCGAGATTTCGTTCAAAGGGAGCTTTAATCTACTTTAAACCCCCTTCGCTGGTTCTCCTCATGTTTCAAGGGAAAGGGGGGAGAACATGCATGCGGCTAGCCTGGCAACAACAAGGAAAAAAGAGCAAGAAGAACGGGTTCGCACTCTTCACGTCGAGATCCCAGCGATTCTAGGAGTCGACTTGAGGAAACGAAGCAAAGCTTGAAAAGCCGCTTGTTTTCATGATCCCTTCAGATTCTCGGCTTCTTCGTCCTTCTCTCGTTCAACGGAAAAACGCAGACACGTGGAAACTCTGAATGGAAGAATGCAACAGCTGATCGATCAGGGAACGAACAGCAGTTGAGTCTTGTAGCGAAAATCGCCACGAAGTTTTGGTGGTCGAATAAGTTTTGAATTTCGCGCGCCGATTCTCGAGCCGAATTCGGAGTTTACGGTAATGGCGCGCGCGCGCAAGATCCCAAAATTTTCGCCGACTTCTTTTTCTTTTTCGACTAGTTTCGGCAAGTTTTGTTCGTTTTCTTCGTTGTTTCTTGGCTTTTCAAGCGTTATTTGGTGTTCGTTGAGTAGCGATTGTGTTGCGGCACTGAAGTTAGAAGTTAGCTTGCAGGTTTTGAAGAAATTTTATCGCCAGAAGATGTCGTGGAAGGACAAAATCAAGTCGCAGAAGCGGAAGCAGGTTGATCTCGATCCCGTCGTCTGGAACAAGATAAAATGCAAGTTCTTGAAAGGAGTAGGTCTTATTGAGTGATGTGTAAACTCGTTTAGACGTTGCTCTGTTCCTCGGCGGCAGACGCCGTTCGTTGGTTGACCGTCTCGAAGAAGGTCAAGCAGTTCATTGAAGAGAATCGCGAAGTGATGCCGCGGCATAATCTGAAGAGCTCCATAACATTCACTTTTCTCACTCATGGAATGGTACCTATCCTGAACAATAGTTTGATTCGTTTGTCTTTAGATTACATTCGCTGGCTCGACGGTGAATGGAGAAGACGATCTGCTAGAGCTGAAGTTTGCTAAGTGCATCCACGTGATTGAAATGGGCGGAGAATTTTCTCCACTCTTTGACTACATGCGCCCTAAAACAGTTGTAAAGGTTCCGTTTTATTCTGTGTTCTCTGACATCTTTTTTTTCAGAAGCCTGGCAAAAAGATGTCTTGGTTTTGACCGACAGATGATTGGGAAGCCACTGCGATGATTTTCGTGAAACGACTTTTCGAATGGGTCAGCATTTTTCTGGCTTTCACTCAGTGTTGAAACGTTTCAGTACAAATGTGGCTTTATATGTCAGTCGGACTCAATGCGGGAGATGTATCGCGTTCTCAATCGAGCGCTTCGATCGGCCATTGCACCCGACGATCATCACTTCGTCACACTTGTTCGCCAGTCTCGAAAGGACGAGGAAGAGGATATCGGCTTCCTGCGCCAAGCTTATAACGGTAAGTGAACTTGCTCCTATGCAAGCAGCGGTTTAGCAATTGCTGGCGGTGACGCTTGTGGAGGAGCGTTGCTCGACGAAGAGCACATTGAAGAGCATGCAGTTATTCTCAGCTCTACTGATCTTGTGGTTTTTTTTTATTCTTTGTATGCTTTCAATGTTGGTTTTGAGATCTACGGAGGTGCGCATCGACTTCAACCGAGTTTCGTCGACAAGCGCTTCATCCAGAACCTTACATCGTTGTCTCTTGTCGGCTGCTGCATCGCTTTGCGAGCGCCGCACCTCTCTTCCCTCAAGCATCTCAAGAAGATCGAAATCAATGGATGTGGAGTGCAAATCACTCCGGAGGTTTGTTCAGTTCTCTTTTCGAGATGGAACTCGTGGTTTAGGAACTTCACTGCATGTCCGTGGCAGAAAGGCGAATGGTCACAACTCGAAGAGCTTCGCCTTCGTCTCATCATTGTTGGAATGCGACGCCAAGACATTCGTCCCACGCTTGTTGGCCATCTGCCGAAGCGCGGCAAGTTCTACCGGAACATCGCCGACACGAAGAAGCTCCGACTCGACGTTGTCCACATCGATCCGCTTGGCTACGATTGTATTATTGACATCCTCATCTCTTAGGGCATTTCAGCGAATTCTTTAGTTTGGAGGAATGCTGTTTGATGGAAGAATTGTTTTCTGTAACATTGTATTTGTTGTCTTTTCGAGGAAGACAAATGCTTACTACGTGCAATGCATAAAATGATTGCTGCGTGTCGATATTGAAAGATTCTCAATGAGAATGAAGATCGTTTCATCGGTCTCGTACTTCAACTCTTTGGTTCTTCTTTTTGATTGATAAGACTGATGGTAAAACGCCTAGATGTCGAGAAAGAATAAGAAGAAGGGCGTAAAGTCGAAGCCGGCGAAGCTGGACGCGACGATCTGGAGCCAGCTACGATGCAAATTCCTGAAAGGGGTTAGTCCGTCGTCCATTTCGAATGTTGTTGATTGTCACGTTTCAGGCGTTGCTGTGCTCACCCGCCTCACAAGCCCTTCAGTGGCTGACGGCTTCCAAGAGGGTGAAACAGTACATTGAAGAGAACCGCGAGGTGATGCCGCGTCACAAAATCGGTGGCTCTCTGATGCTCAGCTATTATTCGAACTTTTCGGTATCATTTTTCATTTTCGCTTTCATATCTCGTTATTTTTTGGTTATCTTCTCTCGACCAAGGAATCTACTTGTTCCAACTTTGGAGAATGTGATGGCCTTCGTGAAGCGGATTCGGATCGTGCCTGTTATGTCGGACGACAAGGAAGAAATCGACTCGAGGCAGTTCGCCGTGATTCGTGAGGTTTGTCTCTTGAAGAAGTCTACAATTGTGGCTTTTTAGGCAAAGCCTCCGGGCCACAAATGCTCGTCATGGTTGTGCGAAGTTCGTGATCCCGAATTTGTTACGAACGCTTTGGTCAAGCGGATTTTCGAATGGGTAGTGCTGTTTTTCCTAGTTAATCGCTCTTTCAGTACGAATATCACTGGATCAGTCAAACCGATACGACGCTGGTCCAGTCGCTGGTGATGAATAAAGCCATTCAAGCTGGTATCGCACCTGATGATCGGCATCTCACACTGGGATACGTGCTTTCGGCGGAGAAGAAGGAGGATGGCAAGGCCATCGAGACTTCCGCCTGTATTGGACCTTTGATTGACGAGCAACTCATCGATGAACGTCTCACAATAGTTGGTTCAAAGAACTTGGATGTGCGTTTGAGAGTCATCGTGGAGAATATTTTCTTGATTGTAGATTGTTGCTGCAAAGCATCAACTTCCATTGACGTTCATTGAGAAGGAGTCGTTTCGGAACTTGACTGAGCTGAAACTCATCGGGGTGCACTTCGACCTGCAAGCGCATCACCTCAAGTTGTTTCAACATCTCTCCAAGCTTACTCTGGAAGTTTGCGGCATGGAGATCACGCCCGCGGTTTGAAAACTTTTCAAGCGAGGAAGCCAACTGAGTTTCAGCAGTTTCATGACACCGTGATGTGGCCGTGGCACGAGGGCGAATGGACGTCGCTTCGCGAGATGACCGCCAACCTCATCATGTATCGAACGATCCGAGGACAGGATCTTCAGCAGGCGCTAGTCGGACCGATTCGAAAGCGTGGCAAGTTCTATCGTGACTCGACGGACACGAAGAAGTTGCTCTTGCGCACAAAGGTCGACCAGTTTGGTCACGATTGTATGGTGGTCTTGACGATTGATTGAGCTCTGTGAATATGTATTGTGCAATAACTTTATGCGTTTTATTTGTATGACCTAGTTGTTGATGCTGCAACTGAAAGATTTCGAACTCGGCGTAAACTGTATAAAGAGGCTTACACTTTTCGTGACTAGAAACTCGTCGGTCTTTGACCGTGCAATATCGTGTTAGATTTGAAAGTTTTACGAATTCGCATATTTCAGGCCGTCTTACTGGAGGAGATGCCGAGGAGGGGCGGTAGGAAGTCGAAGAAAGAAAGCGTTCCTGAAGTCAAGAAGACGGAGTTGGATCCGGCCATTTGGAACAAGCTTCCTTGTCCCTACTTGAAGGATGTGAGTCTTTTGTTTGAATAGCGGGTAAGTTATCCGACTGAACGTTGAGGCTGCGGGTAATTTCAAGTTGTTTTCATGTTGTAGAAAAGATTTCAACTGTATCTTATGCAAACATCATTGCAGGTGTTGCTGACCGCGTCGGCCAGTGACGCGCAGCAATGGCGTGCGGCGTCACATCGCGTGAAGAAGTTCATCGAAGAGAATCACGAGGAAATGCCGTTGCCGCAGCCTCCAAAGCCGAAGATTGAGGCGCCGACGAAGCCGAAGACGGAGCTGGCGCCGTCGAAGGCGCTGATGCCACCCGCGAAGACGACACGCATACCAGAGATGATCCGCAGCGAGATGCGGTCTCGTCTTCTCCGTCATCCGATCAAGCTGACGGTGGATGCGGAGTCGCCGGTGGCACGCTACACGAATTCGGTGACGAAGAACGGCGTGACCTTCTCGGTGGACTTCGAAGTGACACTTGGACAATTGGATGCACTCGATGTAACTGTGAAAACTTGTGAAAGCTATATGTAACGTCGCTGATTGAATGTTTGTGCTTCTAATAATGCTTTCTTGGCTATTCGGAATAAAATATAGCTAGTGGTGCCGTTTGGAAAGAAGAAAGTTGCCCGTTTTGATCGGAAGAAAGTTACTTGTATTCTGTTCGCGAAAACTATTTCTAGATTTGAGAAGATGTCGCGAAAGAACAAGAAGAAGAATGCGAAGGATGTGAAGGTGGACGCGGAAGTGGCATCAACGACACCGTTGTCGCCCGTGTGGCAAAAGTTGCCTTGCAAGTTCCTCAAAAATGTTTGCCATCTTTTCTTTCGAACGATGCATTTCAGGCACTGCAATGTGCATCCGCGAACGATGCGGTTCGATGGTTGACTGTGTCGAAGCGAGTGAAGTCCTTCATCGAGGAGAACAGGGCCGTGATGCCACTCCATGATACCGGCGGCACGATCAGCATTTCAATTGGAAGATTCGAGGTTTGTCTCGTCTTTCATCCTCATAGGATCCTAGTTGCAGATGTTGCTCGGTCACTGTCCGAATAAGATCACGAAAGAAATTGAGATTGCCCTTCCTGAGACGAAGGTTGAGGATGCATCGGCCGAATCGGAAACAGTCGCCCTCCAGCGAATGGTTTGTTCTGGTGTCTTTTCTTCAACACTTTTACAGTATCCGCCTTCTCTTCTTATCAATCGAACGTCGTCGTGGAAGTTCACTGCTTCGAATCTCGATTTCGCTTTGATGGTGGTCGTGAAGCGTGTCTTCGAATGGGTAAGATTGGTCTATTTCGATGAACTTGTGTTTAGTACGAGTTCTGCTCGGTGAACATCACTAACTTGCCGCCGTCCTGCTTCGCCACGATCAAAGGAATCTTGGAAGAAAGCGCTCCATTGCTTGAACACGATGTTGGCTTGGTTGTTCGATACGGAAGCAACTACGACGTGAAGGATCTGTTCCTTGATGCGAGTCAAATCGCGGACCTGACGAATCTTTTGGGATCGACGGACCTTGAGGTGACATGTGAGATGAAGGTGAGCACGGGAAAACTTTTGTTAGAGAAACGTTCTTCAGGCGCCGTTGACCATTCCTGCTACACTCATGGAGAAGCTGTGCATCGAGAAGCTCACCGAACTTTGGCTGTCGGGAGTGGATATGCCCGTGACGGCGAAGCATCTCGAATCACTGAACAACCTCACCGTCGTCGATCTTCGACTGGTGAAACCGAACATCAAAGCCATTGTAAGGGTTTACGTTTATTAATTGAAAGGAAACATTGCTAAGGAATTCCACGAGAGCGTGATCAGTCCGTGGTTTGGCGGTGGATGGAAGAATCTGGAGACGTTCACGATCACTTTGAGCACGAAGGGAGTGATCTGCGACTTGGCCTTGCTGCGAGACGTCGTCGGACGCATTCCGTCGCGTGGCAAGTACTATCGCGACGCGGCGAAGCACCGAAGGATGGTCGTCGACGTGAGCTTCTCGGTGGCGTTCGGCGTCATTCAACTCGATATCTATCATGATAAGAAGTGAAGCGAATTGTGAGGGAGAATCTAGCGTTTTGTGCACTTTGTTATTCATGTGAGGCTTCCATGGCCCCGAGATGGCCTTTCTTGTTCTTGTTATGTTTCTCAATCTGTTAGGAAAGCTTTTGTTCCCAAGTTCGAAGTTTAGCATTTCGAATCTACGATAAAGTTTCAAGCTCGTTCTTTGAGACTGACTAGCGTTGTGATCGAAGCTTGTGATCCAGCTTTTAAGTTTAAGAAAAATGGAACCTCTGACGTTCAGCTTTAGAACAACAAGTCAACTAGGAGCGAGGAAGATTTGCCAACCTACGTCGCTTCTAGAAATTAGCGGTGATCTTGCGCACCGAATTTTCGAAAACAAATGTTTCCAGAAGTAGAAGTTTATGAACGTTTTTTTACAACTGTAAGACGAATTCAATTCCGAACACGGTCCACTGACCGTGATCGTGCCGAAAAACCCAGAAAGCCCTGTTTTGAGCGTATTCGAATCGGAAAGCCTGCATATACCTTGCCCAATGCATATCCCAGACACGCGACGAGGGTACCGCTGCACTTCTGAAAGAACAATAAGGCTCATATCCCCTTGAATTTTCGCAAATTCTTTCATAAAATAGCTCGAAACGCTCCGTATTCCAGGTCGTGAAAAAGAAATGTTGTCTGCATCTTTCGGGGTGGAGAAGCCATTTCCAAATTGCATCTTCAGTAAGATTCGGCGTAAATTCTACAGCAAAATTGCTTGGATTCCATTGAAGAAAGAACTCGTCATCGATGTCGGTCTCTCCATCAAACACTCGAAATATTGGCAAAGAACCAAATTGTTGAAGATCTTGCATAGAAACATAGGTAGTAGTGTATTCTACTGAAACCTCCAGTGATGGACGAAGAAGCAAAATGAACTCTCGAAGAGTGCTTGGATGAAGTTGGGGCAGACGTCGGACGGCCGTACCCAGCTCAGAAGCTGTTACTGGCATAGTTGCAGGACCAATATTCCACGTCTCTTCGCGTATATTGAGATGTGTTCGATTTTGGAGAAGAAATTGGGCCGCTATTCGTGGGATTTTTGGCGTCATGGCGCCGTTGAAAATGAGACGTTTCACGGTGACTCCTTTTACCCACAGCCAAACAGCCAAGGAGGGTGGTGGATTGCTACAACGCCAGGTCAGTGAGTGCCATGGAAGATAGAAAACGCCAATTTTTTCCAGACTTTGAATGATTGCATCTTCTTCCTCGAAGCCGACGCAAGTTAGAGCGAGAAGAGTACGCGAGTGTTTGTTGACAAAAATCGCCCTTTCACCATTGATCGGTGATTTCGGAGAACAACAGACCAAAACTTGAAATTTTTTCGAATTTATGCTTGGAGATAGAATAAGCTGGCTGGTGAGAATTGGAGACGACCAGGAATCAACATCGATAAAATGGAAATAAAATTCGAATTTGCGAAAGTTTGTGAATTCTTTACTTTTGCAGCAGTGATTCAGCGATTTTGAACAACTTGTCAGTCTGAGCATTTCCTTGGTACGGAGAAAACCAATAAGTGGGAGGTCTAATTGTAAGCATGAAGAAGCAAGGAGAGATTCCAAGAGTGACATAGTGAAACGCGGCGATCTCTGACTAATAATGCTGACCTTTCTAGCTCTTCTCAGCCAGGTGCTAATGACGGATGATGGTTCCTTCGCTGCGGAAAAATAATTAGTACCGCCTCTCATGTAGGCTGTGCGCGCCATTTTTGAAAAGGTGAATAACATAGTCAGAAGATCTCAGCACAGTCGAAGAGGAAGTAGACCGTGCTCTCGTTATACGCGCCATTGATCTCGAGTTTCATGCCACCGCCGCACACCGTGATTCTCTTGTGAAACCTTTGTCAAGGACTTCTTTCGCCACTTTTGAACAATTTATGCGAATAAATCTCTCGAAGACATTTAACAAGAAACTCAACAACATAAAAACAACAATGAAATCAACAAGAGGGAAAGACCCGTTCCTTCTCAGTCCGCATCCTCTTCGGCCCATCGTTCTCGAAGCTTCTCCGCCGCGTGCCTCTTGCCGACTCGATACGGCTTCAGCTCGTCCAGCTTCCGCTTCTGGGCCTTCCTCTTCGAGAGTTGCTTCTTGATCTTCTGTCGAGCAGCCGACTCGGGGTTCACAATCACTTCCTTCTTCTTCTTTCGCTTTCTGCGAAAACAACTTTCACTAAAGAAAAGAAATAACAGACCGATCGTCACTTCTCTTGAATGCCTCTGATTGAGATGCAGTCAGTCGCTTGCCGTACTCCTTCTCGCCGAGCTTCGACTTGAGCGCCTCCATCACGTCAGCGGCCAAAGTGCTCAATTCCTCCGTGTCTAAACAGTCACAAATAATCCTGACAAGTTCTCTTACTTTGTGCCGATTTCCTATTGACTTCTCTCAGAAGCAGCGACATGAACTCATTGACGACTGCTTGAAGACGTTCTCCTTCGGACTTCAGCGCCAAAGCAGCAGCCAGTTTGAAGATTCCCACACGCTAAAAGACATTCCTCAATCTTTCTACAAAATAGGCCAACCTTCGTCGCCTCCTTTGGTTGATGAGCGATCTCGAACTTGCAAGTTCTCGCCAAAGTTCGAACTAACCATCGCCAGTCAGCAATGTCTTCAAGGCAACTGGCAAGAAAGACCAAGTTCTTCACCGGCTAAACAAAACATTCCAAACAAAAGAAATTGCCAAACCTGTTCGGCAAAATCTCCATTGAGAGTTCGGTCCTTCAGCAGCCAACACATGTCTTCGGTGAGGAGACGCGACAATCCCTTCGCTTCTTCAGCATCTCCATTCTCCTTCTCCACCGATGCTCGAAGATTTCCAAATCGCACTTTGCCGAGAACGGCAAGAAGTTGTCCGATGAGATCTGCCGCTGCTCCTCGAACTGGCCAAGCATCTTGCAGGCGGCAGAGAGGTCGCAGTTTCTCGAAGAGAGCCACGAGCTTTGAATCTTCCAGAGACTCTCCAAACTCGGCGCCCATATGCTTCACAATCAAAGTAATGGCGGAGAGAAGCGAGCACAACGAGGCTTGTGAATACTCCGATATGCGCTAAACACTCAAATAATAACGAATGAAACCAAACCTCAGAGCTCAAGGCTCCTTCAAAGTAATCGACAACTTGAGGAAGACGTTCGCCGAAGGCCTTCTTCACCGTCTCCACGCCACTGAGGACGCTAAGGGACTGCGCTCCAACAACTCGGGTGCTTTCCTGAACACAACATCAAACGTCGAAGAAATAAAGAAACCTTCTCATTTGCCAGCCAGTCCATAGCCGCAATGACCATGTCTTGTCGAACCGCCTCTCCAACAGACTCGTAGAGTTTTCGAATTGCTGCCGCAATAAACCTGAAACCGAAAAGTTCGAAGAAGAAAGTTCACTTATTTCTTGCACTTGCTCGAATCTTCATTCACCAGTCTTGCTCCCAACTTCACAAAGGCCAAGAGGGCACGGTCACTGAGAACTTTCTAAACACCAACTTCTTCCAAATTGCAGATGGACGTACCTCAGGAAGAGCTCCAAACAAAGCATGAAGCATTTCCAAGGCTGAAAGTCTTCCATCTTCGAACTCGTATGCCGTCTGAGCAAGGAAGAAGTCGATGTGGCCACGAGGCTTTCGGCACATCTTCGGGTTCGTTATGAACATCACGAGAACCTTGAACCAATTAAGTTTCAACAAAAGACCACAAACCTGTCGACATTGCAATCGAATATGCGGATGTTGCGAGACGATACTCGTTTCCTCGAGTTGACTCATTAGATCTTTGATCTAAAAGAATAAAAAAAAGAGAAACTCTCAAACCTTCGGATGCACGAACTGTCGGGCAATCAGGGCCTTGAGCAGGGTAAAAGCTGTGGCTTGCTTGTGAGGATCGATGACGTCCGCTTCCACATAAGCCATCAAGACCTCAATCCGACGCTCGTTGAAGGCGCTCGACTCTCTCGATGGATCACCCAGCGTCGATTCTGTCTTGAGGAGAGCCGTGAAGGTCTAAACACGATTCCACAAAATGGCTCAAATCTGACCTTGAAGATCAACGGCAGCAACTGAACGACGTGGCTCTTGGCTGCTCCACCTCCAACGGATGAATAGTCATTGAGAAGAACGAAAAGACGTTCTGTTAACGACGCCAATGAAGAAGAAGAGTGAAGAGAAGGAAGTCGAAATACTAGCATAGCACACAGCGACTTCAAACCATAGAGCACGACCTGGAAGATGTTTTCCTGTAGAAAAAGCAAGACGAACCTGATCATATTTTGTCTGAAGTGAGCGGGTAACAAGATCCACAAAGGGATCGAGGTAGGCAGCATCTTCCTCTGACGACGAATCGAGACGTTTCGCTGCTAACAAAGATGACAAGAGGTAGTAGCCGAATTCCACAAAGAGTTGTACCTGTAAACGTGATTATTAAAGATTTTAGAATAGGAACAAACCCTGCTCTTGGTGCTCGACTTGCCCACGACTCCAACTCTCTTCGGCTCAGCTGGCAAGAGGAGACAACTCGGCGCGTGCCGTCCGTCCGTCGTCTCCGACTCGTCTTGCTTCTCATCGTTCTTCTCTTCCAGTTTCTCAACGTCTTCTTTGAGTAATCGGTGCAAGAAGATCAGCTGTGTCTTCGGGGCGATAGCCGCGTTATCTCGAAGTCCCAGAGCGACATGACGGAGAATATCGCCGACCTAAACAATACTTCAAATCCTAGATCTTTCTCACCTTTCGAATGACTTTTGCCGAAGGCTTCTCTTCGACAACTTTCCTCAAAGGTGCAATGATCCGATTCAGAACTCCCTCGGAAACGTAGCGGCCAATTTGAGTGCAAATCTCCTGAAGGAACGAATTCTTTAAACAAAACAAATCGCACCAATCCTCGCCGAGCTTTCGTCTCAGGAACATTCGCCCTCACTCCACCGGCCTCCTTCTCTTCAGCCAAGTCCCGAAGAGCTCCGTTACAAGCACCTAAACACAAATTTTTCTCAAAAAGAAGTGAAAACCTCAATTAACAAGTCGAGTGGCGCATCAAGGTCTCCCGGTTTGAGATGGCTCTCCAAGGCTCCGACCAAAGCGTGCATCGTGAAGACCATCACATGAACTTGATAGCCTTTCGTCAGCGAATGTCGCATCTCTCGAACGAGAAAGAGCAAATACTTCGGACCAAGCGCTCCCGCCACCTATATGAACGCGATCATAAAAGCAGAAACAGGATCTAACCTGGATGAGGGTCTTCCTCGCGACTTCTCGTACAGAAACGGACCGACTCGCCAAGAGTTGACATAGCTTCAAGATGACTCTATGCAAATGTTGGTCGAGGATGCTTCGTGGCAGCTTCAACAGCAGCTTCATCACGTCCTTCATCGAGACAAAGTTGTGCCGCAAGATTGTCGTAGTATAGATGAATCACAAACTCGACCTCTCCGTCGTCGTTAAACTCGAAGATACCGACGTAGTGAGTGATGTTCGGTCCACCACCCTCATGATGTTCCTGGTAGCGAACTTGGAACGGACGACCAGCCATTTTCACCTGAAAAACGAGTTGTCAAAACCTCAGAAAATAATCACAATCAAAAAGAATATGGACAATGCGTACGCTGTTATAGCCAGTTTCTCCTATGAACTGAATAATGACTCTTTTGACACGGATAACGGTTGAAAACCAAGAAACAACGAAGAAAGTAGAGCGGAGTGAGACGACTAAAATTCTACCGTATGAATTCATGTGGTAGAATGAGTCTCGGAGCAAGTTGAGCGACTGTCGTCAACGCCTCCTTCGTCGTCTCATCGTTTTTCTTCGATCGTTCGACCAACGAAAGAAGCGACAAAGCAAATCGTTCTCCCACTTCACCATCGGTCACAAATTCAGAGACCCTGGAACATGAACTTTCAAGAAGTCGAAAGACGCTCACTTGTTGAGAATACTCATTGAAGGAGTAGAAATCTTCTTTCGCTTCTGCTTTGTCGTTTCCTCAATCTTTAGCTCCGGCACTTAATTTCCATCGATGGCCCTTTGAAGGAATCGCAGCAGCTTCGCCAAGTAAGTCAGAAGGATTCTTGTTCCATCGTTCACAAGTTCTGAGCCGGAAGCATTTCTCAAGAGATCAAAGACGAGCCTTTAACTTCGACTAAAACAATCCTCTGAAACTTATCGAGAAGCTCCGACTCGTCTCGCGGCTCATCCGCCAACGTCAACAAATTCTAAACTTTTTGGCTCCAACCGGTTTCACTAAAACATACGAGAACGGCTTCCCGAGCCACGGCAATCGTTGATCTTGTCGCTTCTGACCACAACAAAGCGTTTATGAGGACTTCTAGTGGTGTCGCCTCCCTTCCTTCCATCGAGAACTTCACTCGTAACAAGTTCCACTGACTAAAGGCAAAAAGTGAATAAAGAAACCCTTCAACACTCACAGTGGCAGAGCTGTCCAACATGAAAAGACTCGAAGAATGGCCACAGGCGCAACAAGAACTTCTCCATTGCTGTGCTCCGTCTAAAACATAAATGAAGCATATGATGAACATACAGCAACTTCTTTCGTCCAGCTTGAGTAAGGCAGGACAAAATGCTTGACAAAGACTGTCAGTTGCTCATGTGAAAGCACCGTCTGAGGAAAGGCAAAGAAGAACTCTCGAATTCGCGACGCCAACAACTTGAAGATCGGTCGTAGAAATCGAGTCGACTGCCGAGATTTCGATTCTGAAAGACTTTCCATAAAACAAAAACAATGAAAAGCCAGACCACTCTCAGTCACCGCCGTATTCTTGAAGGAAGCCAACACAACGGCGATCGCCAAAAGGACCCGAATGACGAATCCGCGTCTTCATCGAGTACTGTTGCCAGCCGCTTGAGCACGTGCTCCAGACAGTAGAGCGCAGGCACTTCTTCAAGAGTGCAACAACATGCGAAACGCCTGGAAAAGTTGAGCTTGAAAGAGAAGGCAAACCTCGAACTGTTTCATTTTGTCGAAAGACCCAAGGCCAGATCACTATCAGTTGAACCAACTGCTCTGCGTCGAAACCAATCTTTCCAATTGCCGCCTTTTCGAGTTCCTTTAGTAGCCACTCGCGGACTTCAGAATGTGAAGAAACGTCGAAGAAGGCAATTCTCTTGTCTGCAACTTTGTATCAACTCGAAAATGAACAAACCAAGTGTCGACCAGTCTTGAACTGGTCGATGACTGATGATGTAACGAGCGTAGAAGGCAGAGACTGCTTGCAAAGTTGTTTCCTAAACTCATTTAAAAGCTACATGCGAGAAAGTACCTGTGGAGCGTCCTTCAAAACACGTTTGACGAAGCCTCCCACCGAGGGCAAAACACATAACGTGAATGCCGGAATAGCAGACAAGGATGCGAAGAAGGACAGAGCGGTAGACGCATCTTCTGGCAAGAGCTTCTCGCATACCGCCGTCGACAAGGAACGCAGGTTCGAATCCTGGGGAAAGCGCAATAAAGCCTAAACAGTAAAGCAACATCAGCTTCGCCTCACCTTCGACACGAAATCCAAAAGCTCGATGTTCCAATAGTTTTCGATCTTGCTTTGAATGACGCTAATAAGACGCGTCTCCTCGCCGAACTTCGGCTTGGATTTCTTCTTCTTGGCATCTTCAAACCAGGCCTCAAGTAAGGCAAAGTAGTCGAGAATCCGATCGTGACCCTTCGCCTTTTCAAGTTGATCCTTAAAACGGAGCCATCATACAAAGAAGAAAACGAACCAGAAGAACGGTCAAGAACGGCCGAGTTGCTTCCTCATCATCAGCCCACGAGACACACAATGTTGACGCGGCTGTAAGCATTTGAACGCCGATGTTCTTGAGATTCAGATCGTCCAACGATAGAACAGCTGTGACCATTTCGAGGTATTGCTAAAGGCAGAACCATGTGAAGCCTTACTCGAACAAACCTGATCTGCTCGACTATAGAAGTGGCCTCGGACTCCTTTGAACGTGTTGAAGATCAGCTGTATAGCTCCTTCACGAAGAGAGCCTTCGTCGCGCTCTGCTTCGGCAACAGCCACTCTTTCGATGAAGAAGACAATCATTCTGCAGTTCAAGATAGTTAGATGAGTAAACGTGAAACTAACTTGTCAATATTGCTAGGCGCCTAAAGCTCATGGTAACAATTAAGAAAGCAAACGAACCCAAATGTCTTTCGAAGCTCTTTGACAACAGATCGCCAGTGCAACTTGAACAGCAACGCTAACGCAATGAAAAGCGTCTGAAATCAAGAATGAACGAGGACTAGACCACCACAAACCTCGAGAAACTCGGCATCGACGTCGGCACGCGCTTTGCACATCAAGTCCTTCAGAACGTCAAAGATGGACCAAAGATGGGGAGCAAGATCATCGCGGAGATCGCTGGCCAAAGCCATGAGCAGCTCCAAAATCGTCGACAACGAGCGACTCCCCTGAGACAACCAATTGCCTTGAAAATAACAACAAACCTCGATTTGAAGATGCTTCAATAGAATGTCGATGATCTCGTCTTGCTTGTGCAGAAGCTGGGCGTACGTCTGCAGATCCTTGATGGGCAGCTCGTCAACCACCGCTTCTAAACCGATAGATTGCCAAGTAGAAGGAAGAAAACGAACGATAGTGTTCTCCATAGTCCAAATCGTTCCACTTTGTGATCGCCTCCGAGAGCAACGTTTCCTGATCATCGCCGGCTGCATTCGGCACCCGCGAGTTCCATCGTGTGGCATCAATACTGAGCTTGGAAACGCGCTCCGCGAAGCTCACATACTGAAATTGGGATGCTCATCAGCGCAATTCCGCGCAAATGCTCTCGTCGCGAAAATCGCCACGAAGTTTTGGCGGCCGAACAAGTTTTAAATTTAGCGCGCTGCCTCTCGAAACGAAGTCGACAGATACGGTAGTCACATGCGCATGTCGCCCAAAATTTTCCTGACTTCTCTTTTCCGCGTTGTTTCGGCTGTTTTGTTTCGTTTTCTTCGTTGTTTCTTGGTTTTCAACCGTTATCCGTGTCAAAAGAGTCATTATTCAGTTCATAGGAGAAACTGGCTATAACAGCGTACGCATTGTCCATATTCTTTTTGATTGTGATTATTTTCTGAGGTTTTGACAACTCGTTTTTCAGGTGAAAATGGCTGGTCGTCCGTTCCAAGTTCGCTACCAGGAACATCATGAGGGTGGTGGACCGAACATCACTCACTACGTCGGTATATTCGAGTTTAACGACGACGGAGAGGTCGACTTTGTGATCCATCTGTACTACGACAATCTTGCGGCCCAACTTCGTCTCGATGAAGGACTCGACGAAGGAGATGTCCTTCCCAACGTCGGCTTCAACGTGCAGATCTTTCACCATCGCGAAGGCGGTCTCGCTCGTCTGAGAATCGCTACGCATTACGTCGGCTTTTTCGATACGGATGAGCAGGGACGCCGTCGTTTCGCGATCCATATCTATTATGGCAACTACAACATGGTCATTCCGGCTGCTGACGAAGTGGAGGACCATCGCGGAAACTCGGGCGATGATGATGATGACGATGGCCAAGGAGGCCAAGCAGGACAACCCAACGGCTCTGGCAACGGCGGTATGAACGGAGCTACCAATGGTCAAATGAATGGATGGCATGCGTTGAATGGAAATGGCCATCTCAACGGCGATGAGGACGCTTCATGTGTTGGAATGGTTTGCTTTTGTTGTCATCCTGCAAAGGTGGTATTTAGATTATGCTGAGCCCGCCCGGCTTCGCCATTCGAATGATGGCCGTGTCGAAAGAAGTCAAGAAATTCCTCGAGGAAAACCGTCATAAGATGCCCATCATCGCGCCTGCGGGTTGTTTCTTCATCGAATACATTGGACGAGTTCAGCGCTTCAAGGTTTGTATCTATTTTTCCAGACATGAGCAAGTGCTTGTAGATATTCCTGGAATTGTGCAACGAAGACGCGCTTCTTGAGGAGGATAGAGATCGAATCAAGAAGAGTATCGCCTACGCTCCAACTGAGACAAAGAACTTGACTCTTTGGGTTAGTTACGATGGACTTTTTGTGGAATTGAATTTGAATTCTTCAGCGTATCGATACTCGTGACTTGGTCGATAATGCGTGGCAAGTCTTTCCGCTTATTCTCGACGCTCTCAACTTCGTGCTCAAGCACGCCTTCGATTGGGTGAGCGAACCTTTTTGATGATGATTCTTTCGTTTAGTACTACTTCAACAAAGTGGTTCTTGTCGATATTTCTCCGGAGCCATTCGCTTTCGTGAAGGACGCGCTGAAGCTGGCTATTCCAGCGTTCCAGAAGACTTCCTATTTGGGAATCAAAAGTCGCGTCACTCGCAATGCCCTCAGCAAGAACCAAATCGAGGAGCTGGTTCAACTCTGGACGCCAACCCATGTGGTGGTGAGCAATTGGAACGCTGTCTGTTATGAAAAGTTGGCTTAGGTGGAAGATCAGCGTGAACTGTACGAGGCTTTGAAGAAGGTGCATGCGACTGGTGGCGACATGAAGGCCGCCTTCGAAGCGTGGCAGAAGAGGAACAAGTGATCTTTCTGCTACTCTTGTCTCACTTTGCAATTGGTTATCCTGTGAATGAAGTTTTCTGACAATTGATCTTGTCGAACTCATTCCGTTCGGTATGATCGGTTAATTATTGTTGGGCGTTTGTGCTCATTGAATAATTCGAGGTCTAGAAAGAGGATGACGCGAAAGAACAAGAGGAAGAATGCGAAGTCGAGCAAGAAGGTCTTGACGAGAGAAGTCTGGGGCGACGTTTGCTGCACGATCCTGAAGGAGGCAAGTCATTTCTAACTCGAAGCATTGCTCTTAGACGTTGCTGTACTCGCCGCCGGCAGTCGCCATTCGCCTGATGAGCGTCTCGAAGCGAGTGAAGAACTTCTTGGAAGAGAATCGAGCCGTGATGCCTCTTTTTGGACATCCCGGCGACATTGTCGTGAGTGACTCCGCAAAGTCCGAAGTTTGTCATTTTATATCGCCCTTCAAATCAACGTGTTCAGATAATTTTGTGTCGCTACGAAGAAGAAGATCAAAACAAGATGTCCGCAAAGACGATCTTGATTATTTCTTCATTCAAAGGAGTGAGCAATCCGAAGTTCATTATAAAGCCATCTGTGAGTCGTTTCTTCGCCTACAATCCGTATTTAGGCTCGTGCATTGCCCAACGCTAAGACGTCGTGGGTATGCGAGAGGAATGGGCAGCGCGATGACGCTTTCAAGGCAGTTCTGAAGCGAGTTTTTGATTGGGTTAGTCGACTTTGCTTTTGAAGATATGCCTTTGAAGTTTCACTTCGATTACTTGTCGTTTAACAACGTTCATTCTCGAGATTTCTCGAGAATGAAGAACGCATTGCTTGCGGTTCTTCCTTTGGCGCCCGACAAGTCCTTCAGTTTCGGATTTACCTATGTGTTACCGTTTGAACCTCGGCATGTCAAGGACTTCGTCAATGAAGAACAAATCGAGGAACTGGCCACGGCTTTGAGATCAACGCGGGTTTTAGTGAGTGGCATACTTCGATAAACTGTAAACCCACGCACGAAAATCGACTACTGCCATCCCTATTTCTCGTCAAGCTTCTTCAACAAGTCGTTTATTTTTCAACTGGATCATCTCGTGTTGACCATCGCTTACGTCGACATCGCGCTCGAGCAGCTGAAGTCGCTCAATCACTTGGTTACTCTCTCGTTAGTTATAATTGAAGCAAAGATTCGACCTCGGGTTCGTTTTCTTGAAACGTGGAAGCATTGAAAATTTTCCAGGAGTTCTCAGAAACGATTCTTCGCGATTGGGTCTTCGGTGGCTGGTCGCGATTGGAGAAGCTTGTCATAACACTGGAAACGGATGACGAGATGGACTACAGTGTGCTGCGTCGTGCCGTGATTTCTCGACTTCCGACTGACGGCTTGAGCATCTTCAATGCGGCGAGGACAAAGCGAATGAACATCAAAATGCAAATCGTGGAAGGCCAATGTCTCTACATTTTCCAAGTCTTTCCCGTATAAATCTTTCCCCTAATCTTACCAACATGCTTTGAGTATGATGAATGTTATTTGTTTGAAACTTTAACGGAAAACGTTACTGATAATTGTTGATAAAGTTTCTTGAGCTGTTTGGCGTTCTTCAGTTTCGATTGGTTTATGATCTAATTGTGCTACTTGCGATTTCTTGAAAGGCTTTCAGTTTTGGTGATCGCGTTTACAGGAATTGACAATGACCCGAAAGAACAAGGTGAAAAGTGTGAAACCGGAGAAGAAAGTCTTGACGAGAGAAATCTGGGGAGAGGTCTGCTGCAAGATCCTCAAAACGGTTAGTCGATGTTTCTAATGGAGAAGATTGTCTTTAGACGTTGTTGTATGCGCCGCCATCCGTGGCCATTCGATTGATGAGCGTCTCGAAGCGAGTCAAGCAGTTTCTTGAGGAGAATCGAGCCGCGATGCCTCTCTTTGGATATCCCGGCGATATTCGCATCAATAACGCCGGAGAGTTCGAAGTTTGTCATTTCTTAAGGCATCTCTTCACTATCAAATCGTTCAGGTAATGCTGAAACGCTACGAAGATGAGGATGTGATGTCGGCCAAGACGATCTTGGTTGCTTCTTCAATGAGAGGAGTGAGCAACCCGAAGTTTGTTCTGAGACCATCTGTGAGTCGCTTGTTCCTTCTTTAGCCGTCAATGAGTTATTAGATAGTTGCAGTGCCGGACGCAAAGACATCGTGGGTGTGCGAAACGAGCGGACACCTCGATGATGCTTTCAAGGCTGTTCTAAAACGCATCTTTCATTGGGTGAGTTGACTTTGCTTGTGAAGTATTCTTCTGCAGTTTCACTACGATTACTTCTCGTTTACCAACGTTCATTCACGAGATTTTGCAAGAGTAAAGAACGCGTTGACGACAGTTCTTCCTTTGGCGCCCGACAAGTCTTTCAATTTCGGATTTTCCTATGTGCAGCCGTTTGATGCTCGACACATCACGGACTTTATTTGTGAACATCAAATCGAAGAACTGGCCAAGGCCTTGAGATCAACCCGCGTTTCGGTGAGTGTCATAAGATTGTTTTCAATTCTTTGGGCTGTTTAGCTTTCGGATTTACGCGAGGATGACGACTTCTGTCATCCCTATTTCTCGCCGAGTTTTTTCACGAAGCCGTTTATTTTCGAACTGGATCATCTAGCGCTGATGGTCGCTTACAGTGAGATCACACTCGAACAGCTGAAGACGCTCAATCACTTCGTTAGTCTCGAGTTAGTTCTAACTGGGACAAAAATTCGACCTCGGGTTTGTTTTCTTGAACCGTGAGAATATTGAACATTTTCCAGGAGTTCTCAGAGACGATTCTTCGCGATTGGGTCTTCGGCGGCTGGCTGCGATTGGAGAAGCTTGTCATCACACTGGAAACGGACGACGAGATGGACTACCCTGCGCTGCTTCGTGAAGTGATTGGTCGTCTTCCGACTGATGGCTCAAGTATCTACAATGAGAAGAGGACGAAGAAGATAGCCATCATAATGCAAATCGTGGGAGTCTCTGGCTGCTACACTTTCCAAATCTCTCCCATGTAGGTGAGAATATGTTTTTAGTATGACGAATATTACTTGTTTGACGAATTCAATGTAAAGCTATGTTGATCATTGTTGATAAAGTTTCATGAGCTTTTGGCGTTCTTCAGTTTCGATTAGTTCAGAAGCTATCTGTAATACTTGCGATTTCGTGAAAGGTGTTTAGTTTTTGTGATCGCATTTACAGGAATTGACAATGACGCGAAAGAACAAGAAGAAGAATGTGAAATCGGACAGGAAAGTTCTGACGCGTGAAATCTGGGGAGAAGTCTGCTGCAAGATCCTCAAAGCGGTATGTTTTTTGAGTTGCAACAAGAGAGTCTTCAGGCGTTGCTGTACTCGCCGCCGGCAGTCGCTGTTCGATTGATGAGCGTCTCAAAGCGAGTGAAGCAGTTCCTTGAAGAGAATCGAGCCGAGATGCCTCTCTTCGGATATACCGGCCTTATGGTCGTGAATAACGCGTTCGATTTTGAGGTGAAGAATTACTCACCTAACTCTTCTATGCGAATAAGTTCAGGTGATTTTGAATAATTATGAAGACCAGCGGATGGTCTCCTCAAAATCGATCATGATCGTCCCATCGTCGATTGAGATGAGCAACCCGAAGTTCATTCTAAGGCCATCTGTGAGTTGTTTCTTCGTCTACAATGCATAGTTAGACTCGTGTGTTACACAAAGCAAAGACTTCGTGGGTGTGTGAGAGGAACGGACAGCGCGGCGATGACGCTTTCAAGACAGTTCTGAAGCGAATTCTTGATTGGGTGAGCTCTCTTTGCTTTTGAAGATATACTATTGTTTTGAAGTTTCCCTACGATTGCTTCCTGTTTAACAACGTTTATTCGCGAGATTTCTGGAGAGTGAGGGACGTGTTGTTGACGATTCTCCCTTTGGCACCCGACAAGTCTTTCAACTTCGGATTTTCTTACACGTCGCCGTTCCTCGTCGAAGGCATCACGGATTTTGTCAATGAATTTCAAATTGAGGAGCTAGCCAAGGTTTTGAAACCAAAGAAAGTTTCAGTGAGTATCTGCTTCGGGTTTATTTCTTTACACGTTTAAGGTTTCTGAGTTGCGAGAACAGCAGTTCGACTATTTTCCATATTTGTCGCCTAACTTTTTCACTATGCCGTTTGTCTTCAAGTTGGATCATCTGGAGCTGATACTCATTGACTTTGAGATGGCGATCGAGCAGCTGAAGATGCTCAAGCACTTTGTTACTCTCGACTTGCGAGCAATTGAAACGTCCATTTGGCCTCGGGTTCGTTTTTTTTGAAAGTTCAATTTTTAGGAGTTCTCAGAAACGATTCTTCTTGACTGGGTATCAGACGGTTGGCCACGACTGAAGACGCTTATCATCCCACTAATAGCGGCAGACGAGCTGGACTACCGTGTGCTGCGTCGTGATGTGATTGGTCGTCTTCCGACTGACGGATCAAGTATCTACAATGCGACGAGGACGAAGAAGATGTCCATCCACATGAAACTCGTCGAAAGAATGTGTGTATACACTTTCAAGATTTCTCCCGCATAGATAGGCTTTCATAATAATGGATGATGTTTCTCTTTATAATTCGCTTCCGAAACCTTTCCCGTCTACCGTCTGTTCCACCAGGAGCTTCCGAAAGGTCGTTGCGTGGAATCCGTACCGAACAAATACTTTTCGCGGTTTTGTAGTCGATTTGCCGGAAACTTTGAAAATCCGGCTCTATTTCACAGGTGCGTCGCTGCCGCGGAACTGAAACGCAGCCAATAATTCGCTACCGTATGAAAATTCACACCTTGAGCGGAATTAGCACGCGTTGGAGTGCGAAAATTCCTCACATTTCGTGGTGTGTGTAGCTGTCGCGTGAAACCTATCTGTTGGTTCGATGTTAGACGCGTTGATGATGAATATCATTGGTTTTTTCATGCGGGGATTGTGAAGCTTCCTAAGACGGATAGTGGAAGCGAGCTTTGAGCTGCAAAGGCACCACATGTAGGAGTTGCAGGACTGTTACCTGCGAATCTTGCGTATTGTTAGTTCTTTCCAATTTCTTTTCGCCGTCTTGGTTTTTCAACTCTCGTAGAGATCTATTGGGGTGGGGGGATAGTGATTGAAAGTGGAAAGTAACTGGGATTGGAACTGGCCGTCTGTGCCGAGTTCGCCATTCTTCGTCATTTCGAACGAATGTGGAGACGAAATGCGTCTATGTGAAGGTTTGTTGCTTTGCATCTTTCGAATGGGAACTTCTGTTTCAGATCGTGAGCACTTGCGACAAGAGCATTGGAAAGCGCTTTGACATGGACGAGGTGGAACTCGCCGGCGAGCCGTCAACCGATCTGAAGTTGCTCCAACGTGGAAAGCTCTGAGTGAGAGCTCGTGAAAGGTGAGATAACTTAGATCATTTGCACATATTAGTGATACGGGCGTCTTCATGCACGCGCATTTTGTTACGCTTTCATGCACTTTCGCGAGTGAAGAAAAAGGGAAACATTTTTCGGAGGAGAACAATGTCATGCATAAACAAGGAGTTACAAGAAGAGGAAATCTGCTGCATGCTCAGAACAAAAAGAAAGAGATAAGGCGGGAAAAGATAACTCCATGCTGGTCATGCTAATTCAGATTCAGATGCGGACGAGGAGGAAACAGAGGACGAAGAAGAAGAAGAAGAAGGCGTGGACGAGGAAGAATCGCCGTCGGCGGCACCAGGCTGAAGGTAGGGGGGAACGCCGCCGCGACCGAAGCGCAAGCGAAGTGATCGCATGTTCGCCTCCGCGAGAGACCGCTGCAGGCGCTTCCCGTACGAACCGCTTGTAAAACGCGCCGAGCACTTCTTGAACTCCTTGTGGGCCGCCTCTAGTCCTTGTTCAGAAAGCAATCCAATCGTTCCGAATCGGCTGATCAGATCTGGGAAGTGATCTAAAGAAAGCGTTGTTTTAAAAAGGCGCTTACGTGCAATGAGGTGCACCTTCGGTGTGACACTCATGTTGAATGCGAGGACTTGCTTGGGTAAACTCTCACAAAGGAGCGTGGCTCGCATTTGGTCTCCGCTAGGTATAATATCCGCGGTCGTGAAGTGGAGGATATCTCGAAGGATCCCGACAAGTTCAAGAAACGAATCTTTTCGTTGCTGAATCATATCATTGGGAAGGAGAAGGAAATCCTGCCTGTATGCGCACCTTGTCTTCCGTGGGGAAAAACTGTGTGTGTGAGTCGTAGATAGCGGCGATATGATCTCCTGCTTTGAAGAGCGCCGATGTAGCATTTCCGTTGAGTGTAGCTAAGACATATGTTGCTAAAGCTCTCAAACCTTACCAAGACCGTAGCTTCCCGGTGTAATAGCTCGCGCCGAGCACACTTGCTTAAATTCTCGAACAGCTGTTCCTCTCCTACTCGCGGCTCCCGTCGCGTCGGCTTTATTGTACGCCACCTTCAGTTGGGTGATAACCGCCGCGAAGATGTTGTCTTTGTACTCTTTTGCCCTCTCAATAGTCGCCGGACCAGACTGACGAAGGAAGTCTGGCACTTCGCAACTGCGAGGTTGAGAAAGAGGGAAAACAAATCTTACTGCCAGCACCTGCCGATGTCCTTGCGCTTCGCAGTCCACTCCCATTTCGCAACGAATCCCAGACAAAATAGGTGGCAGTATCGATGACATTTGACACATTCGAACCACTGTCCCACTCCAGCCTTAGCCGATTTCGGAATCTATAAATTATTGGTTGCTAGAGAATAATGGTTTACTTTTAGATTCGTCTTCTCAAAGCAAAAAGGACTGGAGCAGTTGCCGGAACGAGTGCAGTCGCTGTCTCGGATCTCAAGCAGCAACTGCGCAAGATGGAGGGCGGCTGAGCTGTCAGAAAGAGGAGGTATTTCACCTTTTGGAGCCTCAAGGTATGATTTTTCTTTTCTTTTATAAAAGTGTACACTTACTGGGCCGAAGGAGATGTGACGTTTTGCTGCCAAGCAAACATCTAGTTCAGTGAAATCCTGCTTGAGGGTACGGTAGAGATCGCTGCCCACGCCGATGAGGCAATGCAGTTCGCCGGGAACAGTGTTCTCGATGGGCAGTAGCGGCGTAGCGACATGCGATAATGCAGCTTCTCCTCTTTTTCCCACACAGGATCTGGTTAAATGCCCTTTGGTAATGAAAAAAGCGTACTTGGCCATGTCTGTGGTGCGTCCTTCTCCTCGTGCATCGAGGTTGCCCTTTCGCACCGTACACCTGAAGCACGGGAAGGTTGAAGAGTGGCCGAGTAATCCAGCGACTGCACACTGCGCGGGAAAGTCCCCAATGGCGACGACGACTATTTGAAAGTGCTCCTTTGTCCGTGGGCTGATCCATATCTTGTTGTTCTGGGCGGCCAGGATAGAATATGAAGTCGCAAGAAAGCTCCGTATCGATACACCATCGTCGTCTCCTTCATAAACTGCTACGTATGACCACGCGGTAAAAGAGTTCGAGTTTGGGGCATTGGCCACGCTAATCATCAACTGTGACCAGCGATGATCGAAACCAAACGCGCACCTTCGTTATGCCGCCTCCCTTGTCAATGCCTACTCGAAGTATCATACGATTTCTGTTTCCAGGAAGGTCGAAAAGGCGATCCTCGGCGGCAAGCAGGACAAGATTCACCAGACGCTGGACGTCAGAGGATGTCACGACGACTACGCTTCCATCTACAAAGGTTATCTTTGTTAAGGAAGCCCGTATGTGCCTCGACATTTCTGTGCCATGTTTTGATTATAGTGAACCGCTATGCTGGGGCCGCCACTTAACAAAGTGCGCAGAGTAACATAAGCGTGCTTCACAAATTCTAATCATTCGAGAGCTGCCCCAGCGGGTTTCCCTTTGATGAAGAGTTCAGATACCTTTGTGCGCATAAGTCGAGCATTGGAGTCTGGGAAAGAAGTCAGTGCGAAACATCGCCTCCATTGGTTTTGTTGGGCCGAATACATCGACGCCGCAAAGGCGGAAGTCTTTCTTCAGCAAGGTTCGTTGACGATAAGAGATGTTGGCTCTCGATACGACGAACATCTCTTCTTCTATGACACGTTTGCTTTCGGAAACTTTGTCAAACCAGGTTTCAGCTTTTGCTGTTTGTGTTCGACGGACGACTTCAGTCTCTCGAGGACCTTCGTGAGCAGCGACTTCTGATGACGAAGAAGGATTGCGACGATAGCTCCAAGTTCCTCTTCGTCTCGTTCGTCGTCATCTACGACGCTGGTGGCCATCGTCTCAGCTCTGCCAATGGCAAGCATCGCGTTTCGAAGCAAGGTGATACGAGTCCTGCAGAGGTATAAAGTAAGTTCTTAAATGTCGTACTTGATTGCATCTTTGTCTTTCAGCTCCATCAACGGCTTGCCGCGAGGGACTTGCAGGACGAAACGGGCGTTTCTCGGCGACTCCAGTCGTTCAAGGCCGAGAGGAAAGCTGCGCCTTGATGCTCCGCCGGGGTCTCCGCCGCTCATTGGGAGTGATTGTCGACTTCTCATCGTTGATGTCCGAGCTACACGCGGCGTCTCGAGGCGAGGCGGCTGGGTGTCACGATCAGACTGCGTGTCGATGTCCATCGACTCGATGCCACGCACAGGCTCCGCCATCGACTCCACACTCTGAGAGATCTTATGTTAAGACTCCCCAAACTTGGCTAATAGAGTCCTCAATTGTTCTCCTTCTACTTAGCTAGGAGCCCACGCTACAGCGAACCTCAACTTCGACTGGTCGAGGATGAGCCAGGATGTCGGCTTCTGAAGGTGGATCACTGGAGCTGTCTCTGTAAGCGGCTGCCTCTGCCCCATGCTGTGTCGAGGATGAGTTGGTCCCCCTCATAGCACGGACATTCTTCATGCGCTTTCCCCTGACGAATTGAAATAAAAAGAATGTGTGAACCAATATCGAGATCCTTTCTTCAGCATTGAACCCGGCGGTGTATGTTGACGATTTCGTCTTTCCCTGTCGTCCTCCGAGTCCGAAGAGGCCCGATCGTCAGACATTACAAGGCTGCAAGGACATGCAAGACATGCAAGAAAGCATATAACAACAAGCATCGGTGAGTGTTAAGAAAGAGTGACGACCCCTCATCGCTGCGAAATGCAAAGTCTTCTCCTGCAATGATCATGCAAAAGATCCTATTGTCCTCTTCCTCACACCCAGAGAAGCTCGAGGATCCTGTCGCCCGCTTCGACAGGCCGTCTTCACCTGAAAGTGTGGGGAAGCCGCACATCCCCATGCTCCTCTCGACCT